>VYZW01002416.1:24592-60357 GCA_013401315.1 Balaeniceps rex | reverse complement strand
GCCATGTATAATTAAAAAGTAACTGAAAATAATTGCCAGCAAAATCATAATATGGGTCACATTTGCATGTGTTTTAGTATATATGGCACTGATAAAGTACTACGAGTCTAAATATGAAAGTCTTGCTAAAATGGACTTGTAAACAGTTTTTTTCAGATCTTTTTTCATATCCTTGAAATAATTTGGATATTAGACACCTATTCATTTTAATAGCCAGGCATTCATTTTCATTCTGCAGCTTTCACATGAAACTCTTTTCACAATTCAGCTCTTCTACTAAAAGATTAAAGATAACTGACAGGTTTTAGAGGAACTGGGGATCTACAGGCTTCACATTTACTATCACATAATTTCAAGTTCTGAGGCTGACTATAATCATTATGTGTTACACCTAGTAGTAACCCATATGTGACAGGTGCCTTCTGAGCACCGTTAAAGGCATCATCTCTTAAATTAACCTAAGCAACAAATAGATGCTGGAAAGGCAGGAGGAAAACAGACAAATGCTATGATCAGGTAACCAGTGGATATTTCCCCCAAAAAGAAAGCTTTAACGGTAGGTATAATGTGTCTTTACATGTATGGTTTTAAGGTTCTTTTTCTCCACATGCAGATATGAATACATATAGATATCGCCAAATACAATCACAACAGGTTTTGAGCAAGAATTAAGTGTCTTGAGTAATCCCTTTATGAAAACAAACCATTGGAGGAGTCCAGGATATCTCACAGTTTCCTCCCCATAGGATACCTTGGGTCTCCACTGTTTTTGCAGGTGGATGACAGCGCTGCAGTTCGGTTAAGGACACAGAAAGCACTAGCAATAGAATTGGTTGATCCTCCTCTTTCTGCCCCAACCAGGGAAGCAGAGGGGTACACAGAAAATCTCAGCCTGCAACACAAGCCAAATTGCCTGTACGTGCACACTCATACCCTGGCTCATCACACTTACGCTAAGTCCAAGGCTACCACGTAACCTGCATTGCTGTAGCACAATTGTGGCAGATGGGTCAGACCTCTCAAATGATGCTAGGCAATCACAGGGTAATATCATCAGGATAAACTACCAGGACCTAACCAGAACAGAGAACCTTGAAACTCATTTTTTATTAGACTTTCTCTATATGTATTTGCAATCAAGCTGGGAAACTCAAGCTAGAATCCCAAGCTACTTTTTCTTATAGAAATACAACACAGTTTAGTGGCAATTGTACAGAAGATAGTAGAACTGAAGAAAAAAATGGAGGGAAGGATATACGTAGATTTTCTAAAAGCCTGCTGACTCTTATGTTTTGCTCTAAGCAAAAGCCTTCACCTTGTCTTACCTCCGTACATATTCAAGTTTTCTCCTGAACACCTTTGAACTAGTTGCTAGGTAAATTCAGTATGTAAACTACACCTTTGCTTCATCCTATTCTTCCTAATTCAAACTTCTTCAGGAGACACTCATACTAAAAATAAGGGACCAAAACTTAAATATACCAGGTCAACCTGTCATCCTAATCATCTCAGCATCAAGACGTTACACTGAAATCATTAATAATATTTTCAGTCCTTTAAATCTTTATTCACAACAGGGCAGTCAAACATAATTTTTAGTTCACTAGTTTCCAACAAGTTTGTACATTGTTATGGCTTCAAGAATGCTGAAAGCTATTTACTTATGTAAATCTTGAGATTTGCTACACAAAGAAACAGATGTATGTGACATTTGCAAGACAGTGAAAACGAAGTGTCACATGCTGGCCTTAAAAAAAAAAAAAAAAAAAAAAGGTTTGCCGTTTTTCACCTAGCCCATCACTGAAGGGCTGGAGGACAAACTGCAAAAGAAAATCTTGGCAGCCACTGCAAATTACAAAGGGAGAGCAGGAGCATGGTTTTGGACATACCTCACAACTATACTTATCATCACAGGACTTTCTGCACAAGGGCAGTCTAATATCCATACACAGGGAGGGCTTCATAGAATGGAAGCATTCTGCACAGTTCCATTGTTTCCCAATTTCTGATGTCAAGAATTGCTTTTCTTTGACTTCCTCTATAAAAGGATGCTCATTTCTTATATTCAGTAAAGGGACAAATAAAGCCTTTTGATTGGTTATATATATGTTTTAAACAAGTAAATAAAAAGTACACTTTCTGAAACCTCTAATAAAATACATAATTTCACTCATCAATTTTCGGACATTACTTCTTAATAATTTTGAATTCTTTATTTAAAACTCCTATTTGTAATAGAAATTACTGGATAAGTTATTGACAGAATTAATAAAAATACATCCCTGTCTAAAACTTGGAATTTTGGCATGATTTTTGATCACGCACTACAAACCTGGTCACTGTTCTGCGACTCTAGTTGCTTGGGTATTAGGACTAATTGATCGATATAATTCCGTGAAGTGTTCTGTGATAATTCCTACTACTGTCACAGTTAAAGTGTACTAAAACCTATCTGAAAGAAAGGGGAAAGAACAAATCGACTGCCACAATGTAGAAAACATATTTAAAAAATGAAAATAACTTTACTAACCAATTGCAATTTGGAAGTAGACAAAGAGTGAAAGAGCAGCAGACTGTATATGTTACGGGTGTTCTATGTATTTCAGCTGGGACTCCATCAGTTGTTTCGCTTGTGAAGAATATTCTTTTTTCTGTCCTATGAAATGACAATGAATGACTAAGGAGCTGTGGGTTTGTAAAAACCTTGAATCACCCATACTTTATCAGCTAAAATTTCATTACAAGGCTGATTCTGTGAATTTATGAGATATTTTCAGGACACTTATGACAAAATCTGTAGAGGACTTTGGTATCTACACTCAAAACACAACTCTGAAAAACCTCATTTAGCTGTCAGTTCACTTGGAAAATGCTAAACTTTGCAGGTGTTAAAATTCTCTTGTTGCCTATGGTTCTATATCTGCAAATATGCAGCTGTTTCTTAGTTTGGGAAGGCCAAGTGATCCAGGTCTTTGACTCATTACTCCTTGTATTTGGGAAAGCAGGAAAAACGTTCTATGCTGGGCTCATGCCCAGAGCTGATTTTTTTGGAAAATACTTTGCTTCAACACGTCACAATATAAATACATTTTCAAACAATTATTGAATTAAGAGCTTTGGTGTGGGGAACATACGACTTGTGTTTAAGGATGTGCCTTTTGTTGTTCCTAAGGAAAAAATGTAGCCCAAGTTCAGCTACATGAAAAAACTTCGAAAGATCTTATTTGTATAAGATTATTGGAGATATATTGGTTTCTGGAAAGTAAATAATCTGAAGATATATACACTGAGCATGTCTTGAAAGGCCTTCTTGAGGACATTCTGTAAGGGGCCTGGATAAAACTGGGTGCCAGATAGGGTAGTCCTGACAGCTAGTGCCAAGAGAAGCAGCAGGGTTTAAGTGTGCATGAAGTGAGGAGAGGAAGAGGAGTAGGATAAGGCTACCTTTGTTTCAGCATCTATTACCTTTTGAGTGCTTAATTTTGCAATCTTGATGTTCTTTTGCTGTCTAAAAATGTTTTTAAAAGAACAGAACTGAACAAACATCATGAAACATCCACTAGGAGAATGAGTATGCTTGGTTTAGATACCCTATTCCCTGGTGAAAGTTATTTACCTTTAGTCAACATAACTGATAATCAGTCCTGGTAAGTCTATACTGTGGGAGTCTGAGGTGACTGCTTTCAAAAAAATGTGTATTTAAAGAATTAGATATTTTTCCTCTTAAATAGGAGGAATCCATTGTTAAGAAACCCTAACTCATCAAGAAGTGCAAAAGAGAACCAGAGAAATGTTTTGAGGACTGGAGAGAAGGTCTTAGGCCTCCAACATTCCACAAGCTCTACCTGTTAAAGTTTGTACAAACGAAGATTGAGAAGTGACCATAACTGAGAGAATACTTGTTACAAAGAGGTTCTTTAATACCATGAAGAAAGGGCTAACAAGAACTAATTGCTAGAAGCTGAAACAAGGCAAATTAATGTTAAGAATACAGCTCCCTTTTTCTTAAGTTAACCATTAGAAACTGTAAGGAGGAGCGGTGCATTCACTAGCAAATTGGATTGGGTATGGTTTAGCAATTTGTTTCAGTTAAAGAAACCTATTAAAACTCATGTTGCTGTAACCAAGTGGAATGCAGTGATTTATAATATACAAGGAGATCAGATGTGGTTATCTAGCCTGAATGAAACCTTCTGCCTTTAATGAAACTGGTACAAGCTGTAGGCTGTGGATGCTATGGTTCTCAGCATTTGGCCTTCGCTACCTGACAAGTGCATGTGAGCCCCTTAATGTTGGAAGTGGTACTGCCTGGTGCATTTTCCTCATACATTTAAAAAAACATCTGTGCAGGAAATGTTTCCCAAAGGACATAATCAGAACTTGTTTTAGGGGGCATCAGCTCTTACTCAGGGTTTGACCATTAATATATATGATTCCATTATCCTTTCTCGTTAAGTAGTCCTAGAAGCTTTTTTGTTATTGCAAATAATACATGGCAGATGGGACAACCCTATCAGGTCCTTTTGGGAGGAGAGAAGCTCTTTGAGATATTTCCTAATTAGTTTAAGTATCCTTTGAGGGACATTAGTAATCTAATTCCACCATTTTGAATAGGGGACCAGGAAAAGGCTAGCATTATTGAACTAAAAGGTATTCTAGCATCTATTAACTTCTAACACCATGTCTCTTACTACTCCACTTTTTTTTTGAAAATTAATATTATGTTAAGAGTAACGTATTCAAATGTAGGTGACAATATTTTTTGCCCACTGACATGAATTTCACTAAAATATGCAAATATGTACTTAATAGGTCAGCTTGTTTATATGATTCAAAGTCCTACATCAAAAATTTTAATCAAGTTTATCTATCAAGAATACATAAATTAAGAAATTTGAGATGCTGGCATGAATGGTAAAGTTAAGTAGTTCTACAAGTTTTCTCTCTAATCCTTACATTTTTTCCATGCAAATCAACAGGAAGCACATGCAGACTAGGCATTCCCCCCTTACATGGATAGAATTGCATATATAATATCTGCAACACAGATGCTCTAATACTGATGTGAAACTGGGGTCTAATTGAGGAAGATCTGCGCATCTAACTAGCTGACCTATCCCTAGGGAGCTATTAGAAGCCTCTAAGTGACAAACAACTTTGTAATACTCTTCAAATTATTTATTAATTAAATATGGGATTATGTTATTGAGTCATCACGAAGTTGTATCTCATGTACATAGCCACACCATTAACTACTTTTTAATGTAATAGCCATGCCCATAGCTTGCTGTTTTCATCCCTCAGTTTCTAACTACTTTGCTTCCCTATAATAACTGCACAGTCTGAAAAATCAAAGAAGTTTGGCATTATTGGTGAAGTTGTTATTCCCCCAGGGTTAAGTTCAGCTCTGTGAAGAGACGCCTCAAATTCCACTTGGATGTTGCACAAGGGTGAATTTCATCCTTGTGACTAAAGTTGCCTCTCAGCTTCTGCAACCGGGTATTGCGCTAAAGAGTGACCAACGAACACAGTTGGACCAAGAAGGGGAGAGTGCTGGAGGAAACCATTAGTGTGTCTTGCAAGCCTCCCTCAGCACCAATTCACAGAGAAGATATTTTGTTAGTGCACATAAATGTGGCTCTTCAGATGCAGCAGCTTTTGCTTTTATCTCTGGGAGTCCCTGACTCCATTTCAAGTATGCCAGACAAAAGCTAGCTCTGTTGTTAAACACTTGTCTGAGAGTGCTATTTCCAGACACTCTGGTTTGATCTCTTACAGAGCAGACCTAGATCCAAACACACAGTTTCCCCCAAGGACTGCAACCAATATGACAGACCCATTCTTCTATGCAAACTGCTGCTACACTAGCCAGGTGGCAGCTCCCTTTGTGGTCTCTCACCCCAAAACAGTTCAGCAGCATAAGGGTTTTCCAGTTGTACTCAATTTCCTCTTGTGCTGCTTTGAATGAAGTTGTAAAACCCAGACACTCTTTGTACTGTCAGCAGAAACCATGGACATATTTTGATGCAAAGTCAGAATATTTTAGAGCCCTATGTCAAAATAGTTGTGCGTTGACCTTGACCAGCTGCCAGCTGCCCACCCAGCCGCTCTTTCATTCCCCACCTCAAATGGACAGGGGAGAAAATAAGATGAAAAAGCTCATGGTTTAAGATAAAGACAGGGAGATCACCTACCAATTACAGGCAGAACAGGCTCAACTTGAGGAAAATTAATTTATTGCTAATTAAAATAGAGTTGGATGGTAAGAAACAAAGACTAAAACACCTTCCCCCCACCTGCTTTTGAGAGATCACCTGGGTGCTGGCAGGGCTGTTCCTCACACCTCACCACCTGCATGGGTTTTGCCCAGTCTTACAGACATTTCCACAGAGACACCACCAGCTTCTCCGCTGGGCTCGGCTGTGGCTGGTGGTGGGACCACTGGGGAACCAGCCAGAACTGGCTGTGTCCAGCACGGGGCAGCCCCTGCAGCCCCCCGCTGCCAGCACCTAATACAGTGGTATAACTGAAATTTCTTCAGTGACCCAAAACACAGGAAAACTTGTGCCTCAGGTAACTCAGATATTTATTGCTATAAAAGAATCATCTCCCCTCAACTCTTTTCCCTACTTAAAGAAAAGCTTTAAAATGACAAGCTACTCTTTTATCATGCTGTTATTTGAATATAGACTCACAGAATGCTTTGGGTTGGAAGGGACCTTTAGAGGTCATCTAGTCCAACCCCCCTGCAGTGAGCAGGGACATCTTCAACTAGATCAGGTTGCTCAGAGCCCCGTCCAACCTGACCTTCAACATTTCTAGGGATGCGGCCTCCACTATCTCTCTGGGCAACCTGTTCCAGTGCTTCACCACTCTCATTGTAAAAAATTTCTTCCTTATATCTAGCCTAAATCTACCCTCCTTTAGTTTAAAACCATTACCCCTTGTCCTGTCACAACAGGCCTTGCTATACATGCACGAGTCTCTCGTACCGGAACTCAGAGACATTTGGCTAGCCAAGGTTTCTCTTGGATTTTGGGTTTTTTTTTCCCCCTTAGCACAAAGGGTGAAATACATGACCAATGCCCTCTGTCAACCTATTTCTATTTTCAGATGCAGAATTTTATGTGCCAAAGACCCCAAGCTACATGCATGCAGTCAACACCTCTTGCAGAAATTACAAGTTGTTATAAATAACTGTGCCCTAACTCTTGAATAACTATCCGCACACATATTGTACTACTGGTAATTAGAAAGGTATAAAGCTGCCCACACAGGGACAGGAGCACCTCTTTACCAAACCCAGCATCAGCTTTAGAGGCTTCACAGTCTCCTAAGACCTTGCAGGTCAGGGAACTTCGCTGTATTAGAGGTACTGAGGTGAACAAGCCCCCGGTGAGCGACACCACTGCCCCTTGTTCTGCGCCCTGTGATTCTATCAGTAAATACAGAAACTGCACCGGTTTAAAGAAGAAAAAAATTAAAGCTACACTATAGCAATCTCTCCACCTTTTTTTGTCAGTGATAGCTGTCAAAAACAGTTCACTTGTAAGTGCAATAGTGAACTCGCTGCTCTTGGTGCATGTGGGCATCCTCAAGACAGCTGTGACGGAGAAGCAGGTAGAGAGGGCGTACAAGTCTGGGAAAACACCATCAGTTCCTGGGTCAGTAGATGAATCTGCTAGTCCAGGACCTGCAACCCTGGCATCAGAGGCAAGACTAAGCCAGAAGAGCAGCACGAAATCAGGTTTTTGAGCAGGGAAAACATGTGCGAGTGTTGTAATCTCACATTTCTGCAGGCTAACATGTGGAATATGACTGCAGTGATGAATTAACTCTATAAGAGTCTATGCTAGCTCGAGAATTTGTGCCAGCAGTGGTTACTGCTTCGGAGCAGGAGCTGCCACAACAGTTCCTAGCACTGCAGCGTGCACCAGCCCCCAGGAATGATTTGGGACGGAGACACAGCAGTAGGATCAGAGTGTGAGGAAAGGAATTGTGCCCGGGAAGAATAATACTTCAGAATGGTCTGTCTCTGAAAATCCAACTGTTCTTTACCTCCTTTGACGAAGATTTCTCAGCCATATTGATGCACCGTACGCCAGAGCAGATGCAGGCTTTTTGTAAGATAATAAGCCTGTGCTTGTACCTTTGACTCCTGAGAGACCAGTGGGGGAGTTCTAGCATTTTGTCTGATGCCTCCTGCCTAGCAGATAAATGTGCTATTCAGCCACCAGGGATACAGGTTTCTCCCAAGAACCAGAGATACATACAGCATCTGCTTTGAATTGGTACAGCCATTTTGAAAGGAAAAGGCCTATGGCCTTGATAATACTGTCACAGATTTAATGAGATTTACAAAGGAAAAAAAGGAACTGAATATATTAAACATATGAAATTAATGGTGATTAAGAGAGAGAAGTTGCATGGTAGAGCAATGGAGTTTTTGGAGTCCTGACACAGGCAGTAAAAGGCCTGGACAAGGAGACAGGCGAGAGCTGCCAACACACAGGAGGCATGGTTGGGTCTTCCACGTTTCCTGTATGATGCAGGAAGTCCATAAGGCTGAATGTGTCCCTCAGGGATACTGCTGGCAAGTATTCAAGAGAAAAACCACACAACATACGCACTAGTAGACATACAGGAATATAACAAATGCTTGAAGTAGAAACATGGTGCTAAACTGATGTCTCGTAAGTCTTTATATCTATGTTTGCTAATACAGTAGCTTTATAATAAATACCCAAATCCTATGCAGTGCCTGTCAGTTAATGCATTGACCTTTATGATGCATAGTTTTGTATCTTTTTCTCATCATATTTACTAGCTAATTTGCAAATCTTTCAGTCATAAGTACAAATTAACCAAACTCTGTTGTGCAGGCATTAGGATTTAAAATTTGTAATAAAGAAATCCATTAACCCTTACCTATCTTCAGCTTGGAATAAATTCTGGCATTAGGATAAATAAAAATCAAAAAAATTCATCACTTACTCTGCATTAGTAGAAAAATCAGTTTTCTAGAAATAAATGTTGACTCTAAAAAGTCTTTCCTCTTCCTACAAACTTCAAAAACAACCTGTCTTTTACCACAAAATCTAAAGTATAATCAGAAAATAATTATATTCTAGCTGAGTTGTAAATTAAATCAGAATTGCTAAACATGAATTGCTATCTCAGACTGGATCATTACAGTACTAAAAAAAAAAATTAAGATGCACAGGCCCCCTCCTGAGCTGAGTGTTGTGATGGAGGACCCTACGTGTTCTGCCACTAACAAAAGGAAACACGGACATCTTGTAGGAAGCAACAACTTCATCACCTTTTCAATAAAAGCCTCCACATGTGATACCTTTTTCAAACCATCAGTACAACCAGTGGACTAACATTAATCTCTGAATGATTCACAAACTTCTCATATTTCTGTAACTCCCCCTGGCACCACCCCCAAAAAAAACCAAAACCACAAAACCCCACCAAAACCACCACTGTTTCTGGAGCCATTATTTCAATAATTTTGTGGTGGTATCAAAATTATGATTTGCTTTTCCATCTCCCTGGGACAGCACTGTTATCATTACTGTTTTGGTATACCTGCTTCTCAATTGTTTATTCCTTTATGTGTTTCCCATTTCCTTCTGTTTATTAAGCAGTCTTTACACTTTCTCATGCTAAGAGTGCAATACTTCAGAGTGCTATTCATTCCTCAGTACACCATTCTCTCAGTTTCAATCCATCTTTCCTTCTCAGATACAAGCTCCCAAGGCAGGGGGGGAATCATTCCCCCTCCTACCCATCCCAGACTTGTTCCCAGTATCTGTATAAATAGAATTTCACAGTCTCCTTAACTATATTTTCCCTCTGTTTTGTGGGTTAAGCATCAAATCACTGAGCTCAATGGGGTGGAGAGTACCTTCTTTACCACTTTGCCAGAAGAATTGGCATCCAGTCAAAGATTCCTGTTTATTTCCAAACTTTTTTCTACAAATGCCTCAAAACATTTAATTTTGGGTTAAAAAAAGCCTGCAAAAATATATTTATATACATACTGATTTGTCAGAAATAATCTTCACTTTGGATCGTTTCATCTCTAGAACTGAAAAATCAGTTTTATTTACACAATTCAAAGTGCTCTTCCTGTGATCTGCTGTAGAAACTACCAGACTATTGGAGAGAGAGACAACATATCTAAATAGAAAAGCCATGCATGTTTATACACAGTAGTAAACAAGAGTTACTTGGAACACAGCTGTATTTCTGTGGTTTCCTCATCTTCTTATTGCTGGGTGCACAGCACAACAGTGTTAGATGATACTAGCTGCTGACAGCAGTAAAAAGCCCGATTACTAGTGCTCTGGATATGTCAGTACTTACCATCTAAAAAGATGGGCAGATCTGCTTGTCTGAATAAAACAAGGCATAGGAAAAAGAGACTATTGCAAATCTGGCTCTGCACACAGCCTGAGGAATGAAGTAGGACGTGGCATAATCAGAACAACTGTAGAGGTATGTCACATACTGAGCATAACTAGCCAGCGCAGGAGTAACAACTTGACCTAGTCTTTCCATACAGTTCAGAAAAAAGAGGAATAAAAAAAAGGCACAGCGATCAGCAGTGCAAGCTGGTCTCTACATTAAAGCTAAACTGGACTCCAGTGAATAAGAGGGGAGAAAGAAGCATGATCAGAGATTAGCAATGTGCAAGAGGGAAGGCAGAGCAATGTAAAAAATTCATGGCTAGGACAACCACAGGAAATGATGTGCTGCTGGCAGATGTTTGTTTTAAAGTTTTCCACGACTCTGACTATGCATAAGAAAAGCGGTGCTCTCAGCATGCTGAGAGCTGCAGCTGGAGAAAAGCAGGAGCAACCTGGAGGGACAGCCACTAAGAGAAAGGCTTCTGAAGATCACACCTCAAAATGGCAGCTGCTTATTGTCCTTGCAGTGCCAGCTTGGCACGGTGTTGCCCCTGGGCTGCCATCCCCGACCCCCTGTGCCAGCCTCCCCTGCTGCTTCCCTTCAACAGAGCACGCATAACCAGGCTTTCAGCTTGATGGCTTTGGCCCACTGTCTTATAGGGACCAATACAGAGTTTCAGCTTCCCTCACACCCCAAGATTAACGAATTTGAACATTTTAAAGTCAGAGGCATTTATGAGACCTCTTGTATACCTCAGGTCATTACATTTCATTAGTTGATCCAGTATTGAGCTTAAAATCTTGTGCGTGACCTTCCAAAAAGGCCTGACCTCAGTCTCTCAAGAGCTGGAAAACCCCCGCACTCCCTTGGGTTTATTCAAGGTTAATCAGCACCACTGTTCACCTTCTGTTTGATTTCTCATTTGAATTTATTATGTTTCAGTTTCCAGCTGATGATTCTTGTTATGATTTTACCTCCTGGATGAAATAACTACACAGAACAAAGAGTCTTTCTCATGGAGAGGAAACACTATAATCACCTCATCTTTCTTTTCAGCACCTTCTTTGATTTGTCAGCATCACTTAAAAATTCAGGCCTCTGAACTGGATAGAGCATTCAAATAGCAGATCCACAGATGTTGTATAAATTGTTTAGACCTAAATGACGGTTAATATTTTCCTTGCTTACTAAGCGACTTCAAACTATTTGCTTTCTCCATGTAATCGATGTCCATTATCCTGCATCCTTCCCAGTACAGAAAATAAATAGTAAATGCACACTTCAGTCTTTACTTTGTCATTTTGTTGGTGATCTTGCGACCCCTGTCTACTAAGAGGTCAAAACTACAGCTAGGATGTGATCTGTTCCTAATTTACCCATTTTTGTAACTGTATCAACTGTATCTTTTCTCCTGATAGCTCTACCTTTCCACTTCAATTTTCTGTTTCATGACTTCTTCATATGGTTTACTATAATTTTTTCCATTGTTACAAGGTTTGTTATTAATTTCTTATAGTTCCAGTCTTCAGTTCAGACCCGAGTCAGAGTAGCCTTTAGGCCAAAGCTTCCCTCATTCTTGAAAGAACATTTGGGGCTTTCTGGCCACTAAATGCATTCTTCCTAAGCAAGTCCCAGTTTAAACTTCTGTTTTTGTCATGTGTCATTCCCCCCTCCCCCCTAAAATTTCACCATAACAAATTCTTAGCAAACAGACTTTGAAAGAAGGTTTTCCTATGACCAAGACTGCCTCCTTTAGTGACGTGATATCAGAAGCTGCCAAGTTTTGCAATTAATATTTCTAATATAGGAGTTTGACATTTTAGATACACAGCAATATATCTCAATTAAAGGATCACATAAATAGAGGGAATCACATTACATGAATGAATATATTAGCTTCTGGAATTCTCCTTCCAGTTTTTGTCCTGAATAGGATATACAAATGGTAAAGTTAAAAATCTACCTGTCCTGTGTATAAAAAGTATAGCACAAAGATCTATATCTGACACTTGGCATATGAAACCACAAGTGCATTGTCCATGGAGCTTTAGAAAAATGATTGTATTTCATACGTACAAGTACACTCATCCATGCACACATGCTCCTACACAAATGGACTTTAAGGCTGAAAGGCTTTCAGACTTGTGATTCAAATTTAATAAAGTATAATCATTAATCCTTTGCATCATTATAGCAGTATGCTTTGAGCATTGCTTCATGTCTAAATTTTAGAACCACTGCATTTGTTCAAACTTTAAATGTCAGTGGCCAATATAATATTGAATTCAGCTTTTGTATTTCAAATTGAACACATGCTATGTTCTAATACAGTGTTTTAAAATAAATCATTTACTTTCTAACTTTTCTTCCTTCTATCATCGGAGTAATTTAACACATGTTGTTTCCTGCATTGCTATCCAATTCACACATCAGCAGGTGGTATACAATTTTTTCTTTTTTTTTTTTTCCCCTCTTTTTACTGTATAGCATTTTGTGTGTTTAGATAGGACCCATCTTATTTAAAAAGCAGCAGCAGAGTGGCACTGTAGAACAATGCCAGCTTCTACAGCATATATTTCAGAGTTTTTAATGACTCTTGTCTGTGTACCATTTAGTAACTGTTTTACTTACAGAGATTATCACTTTGAGCTAGTGGAAGATTTAGCATACATCCCATATTAATACATTCAAAGGGCAATTACCAATACCAATCAGCTAAAGCAATATGGACCAATTCACGTGCAGCTTCTTAATGTGAATGACAAAATAAAAAAAAAAAAAAAATCATCATTTGTATGATCCTGTATGCTAGACACAAGTATGTGCTTTTGCACATTCTTTTAATGCCTATCAGATAGACCGTTTATGGCTGTTCCTGGCTGCTTTGCCTGCTGCAAATGCTTACTTTTGTCAATATAGTTACGGGTTTTCTCTGGTCATTTTTTTTCCATTTCTTCCGAAATAATCTTCTCTACCTTTTTAACTAACAGGAGAAACAGTGGAAAGAATGCATGTAGACACAGAGAGGATGATACAAGGGTTTTGAGTAAAACCAAGAATTTCACCAAAAAGCCCAGAACATTTTTTAAAAAAGAAAAAGATTACCTCAAACCCACAAAACACCAAGATCAATATATGGACCACCCCTTCCAACCCCCATCAAAATACTGAAAACCAGAAAGGGCCCTAAAAGAAGTCAAGTAAACCAGAGTGTTATTGTCAACCACCACTGGAGTTGGAAGGAAATCTGCAGTGAGTCAATCTCGTACTGCTGTATTCTTTAAACACATACGTTTATTGTCCTTTAGCAAACTACACATAAAGCAGAATAATAGCTTTACGCAGTTCAAATGAAGAGTTTGGTTTTTCAGACAAAGATTTTTGTTTCCTACAGTAGCAATTATAGGAGACACTAGGAGCCGGCTAGAAAGCTCAGTACAATCTATAAACACTTATTCATAGAACCACTGGGTGGACACTGTATTGGAGCCAACTCTTATGTTCAACATTTCCGTTGTGAAACAAGTTTGACATTTCTGTCTGTCTCCCTTTTTTTTAAAGGACAAATCAATTTGTAACAGAGAGACAGCAGTTTGCAACCAACTGTGCTCAAGATCAAAATGAATTAATGATATTGAAATAAAGGTAACAGCACAGTAAAGAGCAACAAATTGGAAATAAAGAATAATATAAAATGGAGATCTGAATTAGAAAGGCACACAAAAAGGACATGGATTAGCCAACAAAGCTTCTCTACTTTTCCTAATTGCCTCCTACTACTTCTTTGTATTGTAGCAAATTGATCAGCTGTTAAACACATGGTCACCTCTTTAAAAAAAAAAAGATTGCTATCTTTCATGTTTGGCTTGAAGCTAATGTTATCTAGTCTTTTAGAAAATGATACTGGATATCCCTTTCAAACCACGTCAATTCTTTATCTCTGCTGCACTTTGTTGTTATCCTGCTCAAATGCATCTCGCATTTCATGTGGGCAGACATTATCTAGGGATCTGGCGTCACTTCTGAAACAACAGGATTACTGCATCTCTGACCTCCTCACAAGAAAAAAAAAAGTTTGCTTGCAACCTGAACATGTTCAGCTGAAGGCTTTATCAGCTCACGTTTCTATACTCACAACTTAGTTATGTTTGTGAATTAAAGAATATCTATAATAAATATTAGCAACATCAGTAACAATAAATATTTGTAATAAGAAGAGACAGCCAAGTTTCAACATGAATACTCATGCACCCCTTCTAAATACAGTGCTGCCCTGCAGCTCAGCTAACCAACCACAGCAGAAGGTCTGTAAAGCTCTGAGCTGTTAACATGCCATCAACTTTCACATGTCCTGCAGGCAGTCAGCAGACCTGACAGTCCTCAGTTCCAGGAGTAAAAGCAAGTCCAGAGCAACTAATGCAGCCCACAGACTGCTCCAGTTGTGCTGGGATTGTCCCAGTGTGGATCAGGCCAGAGACACAGAAATTAAAACACACTTCTGGGAATGGTGATGTGTCTTTGCACTGCATGTCGGGCAAAGTGTGACTTCTCAAGCTAGCCTTGCTAGCCTCCCATGACAGCCTAGGTGCCATTCATAAAACTGCAAGTGTGGGCAGGGATCCTTCCATTATTTTCTTTAGGCTAATGCTCAGGGCAATCATACTGGATGGAGAAAGCCCATCTTAAAGTCCTTTCTTTCCTGACTTTGGACAGGGCCTAGAAACAAGCTGAGACCTCATGTTAGGATAATACAGAAGAATGAAGCTTTTTTCCCCCTCCAGCTGTCCTTTGAAAGGCACTTGTCTCCATACAAAACATTTAAACAATCACAGAATCAGATGCTGAGGTCCAGATGTTATGAGAAATTACTGGCTTCACTTCTAAGCTACCAGGCCATCCTTTCTCTTCTGCAGAGAATAAAAGATGGTACCACTGTCTCCTCTGCGTCTGTAAATGATGCCTCTAGCCTGTTCCTACTCTTTCAGAGACGTCCCAAGTTAACCAAAACGTTTAGATTGCAATCAGTATTCAGAAATGGTTGTTATTGAGTAACTCCCTGCAGAGCCAAAGCCTCAAGAAAAAGACNTAGAAAAGGGGGGGGGGGTGTCACAAAAATTCTTTCTTGGCAGCAACTTAATTCCCTCAAAATTTTCCACTCAGGTCCATGTTAGATTAAGAGTCTATAACTGTAAAGGGGCTGCAGGAAAGATTGAATCATCTTATTTACTACTTTTTAGGCATTTCCAAAATATCTGTTAATGATACTTCAACTGAACTTGAACCAGCGGCTTACATAATTATGGATGGCCACAGGTATAATAGCATAGCGCCTCTACACAAGACAAAAGAGGAGAGAAGGCTAAAGTAACTATATTCATAAGCCGATTCTGACATGACCATTGCAGCCAGGCTGGAAACATTGCACTGGTATGACTATAAAAAGTTTTGATGAAGAAATTAGAAAGAACAATACAAGGGACTGAGATATCCACTTCACATGTAAACATATCTTTCCCCAGCACTTAGCAAACTTGCGGTATCAGTACTGCAACATGTATTCAACTTTGCAGCAAGTTCTTTCTAGCATTCTGTATACCCCTGAATTGTTCAATTTCTTTGATGTAAAACATGTCATTTCTAGGTTTAAAAACCGTAAAAGCAGAGTTATACAAAAACTATAGCATAGAGTAGATGCTCTGGAAATTTTACAGCATCCTACGTCTGGCTGAACTTACTCAATTGCCAAGGAAAAAAGCCCTTTTAAATACAAGATTAGCACTCAGCCCTTGAACAGTAACATCTGTTCTCTTTAGAATTTAATTGCAAATAACAGCAGAGGATAAAAATAAATAAATTGAACACAGTTATATGATGCTAAAGCCTTTCTTGACAAATACTTAAAACAGAAATGGTGGAGCTGTTAATGATAATTTAGATGATTGTCTTGAAGAAGCTACTTCGGAGTCCATGGTTTTTATTACCTGATTAGTCACACACATTTTCCCTATTAATATTACTTCTATAAGTGAGTAAAATAGTTCTTTGGGATATTCACTTAACTAGATTAATACAGAAACTGGAAAAAATGAGTACAAGAACACAAGTTGGGCATTAAGAGTCTCCTTGGTTATTTTACTGAGCAGTTCCAATTTATAGTTCTCTAAATTATGTGACAGATCCTCTCCCGGAAAACTCCAGTGCACTTCAGCATGTTGGTGAGAATTTGTCCCAGGACCATTTCACCACAGTACTGATCACTTGTTTAATATATCTCATCATTGGAATTTTTCCTCTCTGGGGGAACATGAAACAGTGGCTCTGTTCTAGAAGGCTATATATGTCTGTTTTAATGGGAGCTTCAGGACCGGTCATTTTGGGTGGATTACCTGGATTTTGAGTAATTTTTTTTAAGATAAGTCCATGTGCCCTTTTCCTCTTTATTCCATGCTACATGTTTCTCTTCTTGGAGTTGTCATGGACTCCAAAAGATGAAACTTCTCCTTACATGCAACCTTATGATGGTACAGCCTGTGCCCTGGTCACTACCCCAAGATAAGGGAGAGTTGGACCTGTATCACCTGAAATACATCTTTGCCCAGGCTTCCTTTCTGCTGCTGCATAAGGATCTAGCTGAAACAGCCCATAATATATACATTCAATTTGCTTAAAAATGAAGAGAAGTTTTGAGCGTTTCAGCTAAGGCAATCTGTTTTTCTGCAGATTTGTGTCTTCAACTTTTATCTGCCTGGTAGGGTACAACTGCTGACTGATCTCTCCCATAAGTTAGGGCACAGATCTTATGAAACAGAGATCTCTGCCTTTGAGTAGGAATTCCTTCCACAGCTTTTCACTCAGTGTCACAGAGTCTCTCTTTTACCTATTTGAAGATCTGAGAACTAACTTATGCTGAAGCTCTCCACTTCTTTGCTTAATTTCACTGAAATTGGCCCATGGGTTCAGAAGTTACTAGGGTAGGAGAGACAGATGCAGACAGTATGCTTTCACAAGGCGCATTTTTTCAGAAGGCCATTGCAAAAAGCTGTGGGTACACAACACAAGCCAATGCTATGCTGCCTATATCTAGGGCAAAGAGGAGCCTGTCTACAGCACTGGACTACATTACAGGAACCCGAAATCCTATTACTGGATATTTCACATGCTTCCAGTATATCTCTGAACAGGTCATGGGGTATCTTTGTATCTCATATACCTTTATGACTCATTTACCTTCTATGCGATTATGAGTGAGGATCATAGTTTACTAGAATTTTACACAGCTATCTAGGTCATTTGGACACCAATCCCAGTTAGACTTCTGTGAGCTGTTTTAACATAAATAGTTAAAAACAATCCAAAGCTTGTCTATATTAAGTAGTTAACAGTCAATGTGGAATGAATAATTTTTTCATGCACTGTAAACTACCAACTTGCACGAAAATCCCATGTAATAATTTCTGTCTGCAGTAAATACCCTTCATACAGAGTAGCTTAGCAGGTTCAAGAGCAATCAGCTGGGAAATGGCTGTGCTCTCACCTATTCCACACAGGTTTCCCTGGCAGACAAGTCTTTAGTGTTAGAATAGGTAAGATTATAAAGATATTTAATATAGAAAATAATCAATATAGAGAGAATAAGTGAAAAAACCAGCAAAATATTTTTTCAGCACTGTATTGATATATCACAAACCCTTCTAGTGCGATACACATCTACGCACACATCCAGGCCAATGTGTACAATAACTGTTTAAGACTTCTACTGCCTCTAACAAGAAAAAGCTTAATAATGAAAACTGCCCATCTTAAAAAACAAACAAACAAACCCCAACAAAACCCACGACACTTTTCTGTTTCTTATTTAGTGGTTTTAAGACATAAGTAAAATCAAAAAAAAGTGTTCTAACATGCTAACTTTCATGCTTGCATTAAAATGCAGTCTGATCACTGTAATAATCAGCAAGATTCAGTCTGAACCTCATTTGAAGATAATTGCCATCTTTTAGTATTGAAGAACAATCTACCTTTTCAACTTCAATTGAAAAGAATTTAAAATCACAACAGCAGTTTTAGATTTTGCTCTCTAAGTAGTGTGAAAATACTTTTTATTCAAAATATAAAAATACCACCCATTTAATTCAAATGGGTATTTCAAGGCTTTAATTAAAAGTTTTAAAATATTTCACAGTTTTATAGTGCTTTTTATCTTGGAATTAAGCAGTGATTTTTGTAATGATTAACATGGTTCTCTGCTCCATTGCTATATAACTAATATTTAACTAATATCCAAGACATTAGCTACTATTTTATGCTATCAACAACTGTCATGAGTTGTTACTCTTGGATTGACAAGCTATTAATGAAAATACAGCAGACCACAGGTCTTTGCGATATCTTTATGATTAGCAAAAGATAGAAAGGAGAGTGTAAAAACATTTGTTCAGCTCCAGTATATGCTCCCTTCGGGTTTTTAACCGAGACACAGAAAATTACTAAAGAAGATGTGAACAAATGACTCTTGAAAGTCAGACTTCTTTAAAAAAATTACATATAATTTTTCTTTTAAAAACCCCTCAGTTCTAGCCATAGACTTTCAAAAATACATTATTTGGCAATTATTTCATAAATACATTTGATCATTTTAATTTTCTGCTCTTAAGTACCTCATCATCCAGTAACAGTGTGGGATGCTCATTTTCTGTGAATTTGAACTGAGGACCCAACTTTGAGAACCTGCCGAGTCCCTATTGATCGCAGACTTTGAAACAGCAGTGTTTTTCATTGCTACTCATGGCTGTCAAAACTGCCAAAGTGTTAATGATATGATGGGGCTCTTTAATTCTCTCCATTTTTCTTTTGTTGTCTCCTTGCCTTCCATTTTTAAGATGCTAGTGCTTGATAGATACAAGAAACATAAAGAAAGGATAATTTCTTGCCAGGAATGTTTTTCTCTTTATCTTTTGTAGTTTTATTTTTGTACTTCAGAGTGAAATATTCCTACTGTGCAGCCAGATGTTCTATAATCCTATTTTTATACAGCCCAAAGGACTCAAATCCCAGGTAAAGTCTCTTCCATGACTACTTGAATGATGGGTAAATTCAGGCTTTAAAATCAAATACGAGTTTAAGGCAAAAGTGAAGTGTACTTTTGCTAAAACAAAACTGTTCCATCTAATATCACATATATAAATATACTAATATTCCCTTACTAAAAAATGATGGCATATGTTTGTTACCACACTGGTATGGAAAACAAATGACATCTGTTAAATGTTCTGCTGCAATACAAAAAGGCAAAATGTTTAAAACTTGGAAGCCTGCATATAGGTAATCTCCAATACATAAGCACCAAAAGAAGAGCAACCTAATACTATGAAGGGCCAAAGCACAGTTCTACCATAATCAGTGGGAATTTGCTGAGCTAAAAGTTTCAGGATGCCCTTTTTGCCAAAATCAGGAATCTTGCCACAGGACTAGAATTTTGACAGAGAATGTGATTTCAGATTTGCTGTCCTCTATATCTCTTCATTTGGTAAGCAGTTTATCACTATTATATCGCTGCAGAAGTCTGCCACTCCACTGATTCACAAAGACAGTATGTTTAGAAAAGAGCAAGCACTTGACGTTAGTCCACCTCTTCTTCCACTCAGGCCAATGAGGTTTTTACTGCTGCTATTGGAAACAGAGGAGAACCCACGAGGATCATTTTGGGGGGGGTGTGGGTGTGGAATTTCACTTGTGGAGCTGGATTGCTATGTAATGATAATAAGATAACAAGAACTGATTCAAAATTACACATCAGAAGTTTGCATCATAAATCAGAGTAAAGATGAACACAGTACTTTTTTTCCATACACACATGGTTATAACCAAACTCTCTTTCCTAGGCGTAGGGCTGTCACCTGCCCCAGTGGCAGCACTACCCAATACAGTAATGCAGAGCGCACGTCAGATGCACTTGCAAAGTCATTTTGTTTGCTGGCCCTGATATCTGCACATAAAAGCCACCACTGTCCAAAACTGTATCAATAAATACTAGCAGGAGGCCAGCTACAACGTAAGCTGCCCTTTCTAATGTTGGAAAAGTTGTTCTTTCACTCTGTAAACAGCCGATTCCGCTATTTACTCTTGAATGATGGGGTTAAATTTCCCACAAGGAAAATCAATACAAAGACCCATAAGGCAGAAGTACTACTGCAGTTAAAACACTAAATAGCTGCTACTTGGCAGTAGGGTTTCTAATGACTAGAGACATGTGTTTTTAATGGAAATCTCTTCCTACCTTGGTAAGATTGAAAGGAAAACAAGGTATCACATGCTGATGAGGAGAGTAGATTATTATATGCTTTTAAATAAGAAAGAAAAAAAGATTAATATAACAGAAGTAGGTCACAAAGATTCAGGCATATTTGAAGATGATGAATTGTGCTGGCTATATTCAGCTCCAACTTATACCACCTTCTGTTTTCATCCCTTCTTGAAAACGAATGTGGACATAAACTATCCAAATGTTGCCAACAAGAAATCACTCAGTCCCAGTGGGTGACAAAAATCAAACTGTACACATCTGAATTAGCTACAGTTCAAGAATTTTGAGCTCAAGGGAATATACATCCCAGATATGATCTAATACTATTACCTCATATATCATATTACATAAGGCCATCCCTAGAATTTGACTCTTCATCCTCTTCCAGAATATTTTTTCACAGATTTGGGGATAATTGGACTCTGTGTTGTTAAATCCCAGTTTCTGACTGTCAGGTCTGCAGTACCTGCGTAGCCAGCAAGTCGAGGGAGGTGATTCTGCCCCTCTACTCTGCTCTGGTGAGGCCTCACCTGGAGCCCTGCGTCCAGCTCTGGAGTCCTCAGCCCAGGAAAGACATGGAGCTGTTGGAGCGGGTCCAGAGGAGGGCCACAAAAATGATCAGAGGGATGGAGCACCTCTCCTATGAAGAAAGGCTGAGAAAGTTGGGGTTATTCGGCCTGGAGAAGAGAAGGCTGCGGGGAGACCTTATTGCAGCCTTTCAGTACTTAAAGGGGGCCTACAGGAAAGATGGGGACAGTCTTTTTAGTAAGGCCTGTTGCGATAGGACAAGGGGTAATGGTTTTAAACTAAAGGAGGGTGGATTCCAGCTAGATATAAGGAAGAAGTTTTTTACAGTGAGGGTGGTGAAACACTGGAACAGGTTGCCCAGAGAGGTAGTGGAGGCCCCATCCCTGGAAACATTCAAGGTCAGGTTGGGCAGGGGATCTGAGCAACCTGATCTAGTTGATGATGTCCCTGCTCACTGCAGGGGGGTTGGACTAGATGACCTTTAAAGGTCCCTTCCAACCCAAACTATTCTATGATGTTATGATCTAGTTCTTTTCTGAAATCTCAAGATCCTGGAGACAAGTGATTAAATGAGAACCTCTGCTTTCTTTAAAACAAAAATAAAATCCTAAACCCCTCAAGAAAAAGCCAAATGTGAAGTTATTAGCTCCTGTAGTTATGAGACAAGAGCTTGAAAACAACCAGAGTACATCCTAAAAGCTCAAAAGCTGGAATGGAAACAACTTATATCTTGAGGGGAAAAAAACCAGCAAAATTCTGAAAATTTGGGGAATAATGTATAGTTTTGAATACTCAGAATTGCAAGCTTTTCCAACTTCATCTTCTGGAAATATTGCAGAATACTAACCTGTAGTCATGGCTGCGTTCTCCCCACACTCTGGTGACTCTCCCTTCCAAAAATTAAAAATGTTGACAACCACAAACATTTTTATCCTATTGTACCTTTTATACCCATTTTGTTTATTGTGCCTATAAATTGCCTTTAGTCTTCATCCCATAGTAAAATCTTTCAAATGAAGAGTATCTTATGCTAGATAGTGTCACAGTGCTTAGCACAGTAAGACTCAGATCTGTATGGAGAACACACGAGCTGCTACTATAAATAGTCAGCCCTCATGAAAGCATTGGAAATTGCCATTCTGACTCTCCAGTTGTTCATGATCAGTATTTCTGTGCAAAAATCAGTGATACCCGCATCTAAGATTAAAAATTAAAATAAATTAAATCAATTTCAGATTAAAATAATCTGAGGCTTAAAGTGTTTAAATATTAATGGGCATTTAATGGGCCAGATAGAGACAGAGAAGACAGAGATATCTGAAGATATCTAAAATTTTTGAGATTGCCTTTAAACCAATCGTATTTATTCTGAGTTTGTTTTCTTTTAAATTTTCCATCCTCTGGTCATGTTTTGTCTTTTCAAGCACTTCTATTCAGCCATCAAAGAGAAGTTTCCTTTGCTGTCTGAATATCTACTCAGACCTATGAGACTAAGCTTCAGGGAGAAAAAGCCACTATCATAAGCATTGACCACACTGGTGTTCTGAGGTTTAATGGAGTAGAAGCAGTTTAAAACAGTTACCTGGAATATCTGTGCCATTCTCCTTAATTCTTTCGAGTCATCCCAGTGGAAATTCCACTGTAACAGCAAAATTAGCAGCTGTGTTTAGTAAATTTGGAATTTTTTTTTCCTGGAAAAAAAACCCCAAACAAAAGAATTAAACAGATGTGAGACATTTAAACACTCCATGTCACTGTATTGTACAGCATGACTTCACTTGTAAGCAGGCATAATCTTAAACTGCTGCCCCATGTCATGTCAAACAGCTGGCACCTCTCATCAGAAACAACATTTTAATGAATCTTTTATTTCACATACTCAAGATTGCACTTCTTATGTTTTATAAACAAATTAACTTTTCCTTACAAAATAAAGATTGGTTGGGCTGCTGCAGACTTTGGAATAAATGGATTTCTAAACAGCTACAAGAGTCTGATTTCTCTACGCACCTTCTTGATTTCGCCGCTCAACGTCTTATGGGATATCCATTATCACCATTCCTGCTGAGTTAAAGCATACACTTCTGTAATTTCTACTTTCTTTTAGCTTAAGAATGAAAGAATGACAACAAAGTAGCATATACAAACAGTGTGTAAACGTGTTCACTAAGTGTGAGCAAATTTGTAAATTACATATATCTATTACAATTTCTCTTCTGCTTGCATAGATCTATTTTTACATTTGTGGCCTGTTGAAAATCTGCATCATGCTGCTCACTCACCTTCTGGGTAACGTTTCCATCAATGATTATCTAAAATGCAGTCATCTCAAATGGGTAACCAAGCAACCAAATATGCCCCCATTATGAAACCCAGGGAACTGACTAAATCAGGACAATTCATGCAAATCACTGTCTTCACAGTAAGACTCAGATAGTTAAAGGAAACTCTACACCAGGTCCAGTCTTTCTATTATTGTTAGTGCAATGACTATGAAACTACAGTATCTGAGTATCATTTAACTTGACATGTAACTGGATGGATTCCTAAAAAAGATCCAGCAAAACTGTTTATTAAGATTAAGTTGAATTTTCATCAAAACAAAACTTGTTCTGATAAAAGCCTACTTTCTGCCTTTTTATTCCTTAAGCTGTAGAGAAACAAGAAACTTTAAGTATTCAATTCACAGACACTGCCATGGGAATTTAGGTCTCTTGATTTTTCAGTGCGGCCTTCCTGGTAGTCTGCATGTTCTAAGAAGGAAGACAACCATGGAACAAATCTACAGCGCGCCTGGAGTCATGGAAGTGGAATCAGAGAAAGTACAATCTAATCGTGGAAACCAGAGCTATAGACACTGAAGTTTGTGGTGAGAACCTACTATCTACACATCATATATTTTGGGCTGTTTTACTTGAGTCATTGCAGCCCGGTCCCGTGGACCAAAGGCGTTGGCAGCTAGAAGGCATAAGGTCTACTCCTGCAGCGCATCCTCTGATTAGTTTCATGCAAAAGACATTCAGTTTGCACTTCACAGCTGCTCTGTCAGCAAATCAAAGCACATGGAGAACAACTGGCAGATTCACTTCAAACGTGTGCTTCTGAACTGACATGCTAATGTAGTGGCATCCTGAGAAATCCGAACTACTACACCAATACAGCACCATAACCAAAACTTATGGATCAAAAATCATTTACCAGCATTTAGTCAAATAGCAGGAATGAGCAATTTTTTAAGCTTATGACTTTTCTTTCTCATTCTCAAATAATACTGCAATATCTAGACGTTTCAACAGTAGGCATACTTCAAGTCACTGTTTTTGTAGTCTATGTAACAAAAGTCTTTGGACCATTTTATACAATGGTCTTCATTTACAGCCAAGTGAAGATTAGCCTAAGCTTTGACTATTCATTGATTACTCCAATTTCCACCACAGTTTGCTTACTTGCAGAAATTGAGTTAATTTTTGCAAGCACAATCATACAGTGAATTTGTTGCTTGTGGACTAGGCTGTGTATGATCAATGGATCACAGATTAAGTCATACTTAACTGATTGAATAAGTATAAAAATAGATTTTTCCAGGCTTGCTCTCACTGCATATTTTTCAGGCTAGATTCTAATTTCAATATCACAATTTCACAGAGTGAGATACTGTTCAATGTGGGAAAACAATCACTGACAAATAAAATGATTTTCCTTTTATTTGAGAACTAGGGAGGGGAGAAAAAAAGAAGAGTGCAGTAAATCTTAAAATTGATAGAAATTGCAAGGGAGACTTAATTCTGTATAAATATTAATACTAGAAACCTCGAGATTTTGTCCTCTCCAAATGTCTACCTTATCACAAACTTAGTTTTTATCACCTCTTATGCATATTTGAGATCATTTCTGCACAAAATAAGAGAAAATAGAACACTAGTTAGCAAATCAGGGTAGACTCTGGTACTCTTCATGGGAAAATATAAACCTTTGCCATCTTTAATCAGATCTAACTTTGCTTTCATTCCTGCTACTTCTTAGCTTAAATAGGTTTTAAGTGATGTGCAGAATCTCGATGATAAACTCAGAATGAATTCAGAACCTGTTCTCTGAGCATTTTCAGTCTAAGGGGGTGGACAATTGGACACACACATTTTAGACAGATTAAACTGTTAAATAAACCTACTTGGTTTCTCCTTTCTATACTGATGCTGCCAGCCTTAGAGGTTGGTTCAATGTGGATTTTAAGCCCTTTAGAAAAATCACACAAGTTCTTCTTTTGAACAGAATGGCAGGCAGCCATTTCTAACTATAACTACTATCTGCCTTTATCTCAGATGACAACCATACAAGACATCTCCTGGGTAAATAACATTAAGTCCTAACAGCCAACACTTAACCAGGAAAGAACGTATTTGGGGTAAATCTTTCTGTATCCTTTTGGTAAAAAAAAGAAAAAAGGCAAGAGAGATCTTTAAAAAGTATAATTTTTAGACATGCAATTTTTTGCATATTTTATGTGCAAAGTATATTGCTCATTAGACACTTCCTTTACATTAAAAGGTTGTATAAGTAGAGATAAAAATCATATTGCAGAGATCATAGAATGCTATGAGTCATTATTTATATACTGCTGGACAAAACCTATAATTTTCCTCAAATGTAACTTTTCCATTCAGTCAGTTACAAAATTACAGAAATACCTCAGACTATTTACTTCCAGAACAAGTTTCTGTTGCAAAAATGATCTCCCATGCTTAGTTATATTTCTCAAAAAATCCCCTTTCTGTCATTTTGTTTATATATATGCATCTAGATTCTAGCTTTATTAACACTATTAATGATGTGCTCTATGTCTGTTCAAGACAAAACAAAAACCATGAAGAGTTATTTACCTTAAGATTTTTGTGTCATGTGAAAGAAATGAGCAGTAGAGCAGAACGATATTTTTTTCTACGACTGATGAACCAAAAGAGTGAATATTGGCAAATGCTGTGCCACTTTTCAGTTCTGCTGTACAATTTCATTTCCTGCTTCATGCCAATCACTGTACTGTCGCTGAACTGAATACTACTGGAAGCTTTAATTAACCAACTCAACAGTAAATTGTGCAAAACAAAGGTTATCATGCAATAGCCAGCAAAATTTGAAAAAACATAATTAAGAGTATCCATGTTCGGTTGTTTTTGTTTTGTTTTTTAAGGTCAGAAGTCACTGTATGCTGAGAGATGCAAACTTTCCCCTGTTGTCTCCTCCCAGATTTTCAAAAGGAGTTTTCCTTCAAGAAAAGGAAAAAAAAAAAGGCGGGGGGGGCTCATTTAAAAATAGGAGCACAAAGGACTGTGGAAGAACTCCAAGAAAGTGAAAACTGTCTTAGAAACTGTAAACAAAGAATGGTTATCAGTAGGAAATACTTCAAGAATCCCATGGAAACAGACCAAATAATATTTTATGAATTGGCTCCTTTAAGCCACATTTTGTAGACTTTCAAATAGCCTTTGGAACACATGTTCTTGAGATTCCCTATTCATAATAGTCAGCTTAACCTTTCTCACTATGCTAATGGCCTAAATTAAGAGAAGTAAATCTGAATGCAATGGTTTAGAGATGAACTCTCAGTGTCACACATCAATTGCACAGCTTTGGCTTCACAGGTCTTACAGTCATCAAGCCCAGGATCCAATTTATTTGCTTTGCCCAGTTCCCAAACTTTGCAGGAGTTCATAGGAACTGAGCAGACACTTCCTCCCTCATGCCCTGAAAATGTTGAAAGACTTTTTTTTTTTTTAAAAAAAAAAAAAAAAAAAGAAGAAACACAAACCTGCTTTTCATGGTTACATAAAAGTACAGAACACGACTGCTAAGCCCCCTTCCGTACTGAGTAGCCCAGGTGCAGGTTTGGGCAAGTGCTGCTTCCCTCCTAACCCACGCTGCAGACCTGGGACTTTCATTTGCCTGCAGGCGGCAGCAGGGCTGGGTGCTCACAGCCAGGGAAGGCCCTGTCACCTGCTGCTGCTTTCAGTATCAGGAGAGACTTCAGCCTTCTTAACTCCCTTGTTGAATACACAGCTTTCATCCAAACATGCTGCTGCTGAAAAAAAAAAAAAGGATAACTTTGATCTTTGATGAGTTTTTTGTATTATAACATTGTTACCCACAGATGTTTTCTAGTATCACGTTATTTATTTTTTAAAAAAAATACTTTAAGTTTCATAGGAACGAGGGAGTGGAACTTCACTGGTGGAGATACTCAAGACATACTTATTTTAAAAATTCTACGGTGACCTCCAGTCAAGGCTTCCTCTACAACAGCCAGCAGGTAAGAACACAGTAATAGAGCATTAAGGCTGTGATGAGTATGTAGAAACACTGCACAGCTGAAAATAAGTATTACTTTTAAAGATTATGTGCTTACTAGAAGTTCACGAAATTTACTTGCCTTTGGAGTTTGATAAAGGCAAGATGCCAAGCACCGTGCAGCGCAATCTAACAAGCACTGAAGTCAATGGGAGGACGTAGCTGACTTGAATGTATTTTTGCTGACTGCATCTTTGGTGATGGAATGGTCTGAGCTGCCTCCTTTGAATAAATAAAATTTTTTAGAAGTAAGATCCTAGGCAAGATGGAGCCAAGACATAAAGAATAGCTTCTGTCCTGGTTGCTTAGGCACTTTGAATTTGCAGAGGAGGATTCTGGTCTGAAAAACTAAAGAAAAAACCTGCCACATTTTTCACTTTACTGATTTTGCACAGTCTGAATATCTCAATAGATATGAAACTTCACTGCATGTATTTTTGACTGCAGTGTGTATTATGCCAACTTGCCCTTTTCAATTACTGTTTTTATACTTTTTCTATTCCACGTTCTTCACGGTGGGGGGGATGGGGACAGGGGCGGGGACGGGACTGCTGTGCATGCAATAAAGTCACCGCTTAAAAGAGCTGCTACCTACATCATGTATTCAACTGTGGTGCTATCACAGAAGCCTCTTTAGGAAAATCTCTTGCCATGAAACTAAACACAGCAGTCCAAAATAAGTTTTTAAAAAGACCATATTTTAGGCCCACATGCTCATTTCAATGGAATAATTTTTCTTTAAGAAATAACAGGGCGATAATGGAACCCTTTCCAGGTAGTTTTCAAAACCAAGTGCCAGAAAACATGAACGGAAGTGTTTATGAGTTGCATCCTACTCTGCAGCTTCACAGTAACAGAAAGTTTGTTTTGATAACTGGTAACTTCACAGAATCACAACTTAAACGAATTTCAAGAATTACTGCAGATACGTTTTACCAAAAACTGTAGTACTGATGAAACTGAAGTCCAAACACAACCATATCTATTCTAAAACACACAAGTTTCTTATTGCTGCTGACCTGGAATGAATTTAAAGCCTCCTCTCTTATATCTAGTGATGACAGGGCCTCAATGACTATGTTTCTTTGTTAAAAAAGCCCAGTATTATCCCAGTTAATGATCTCAAAAATGCTGCAGGTTTGGTGGGCTTTGGGGTTTTTTTCGTTTGTTTATGTTTGGTGGTTTTTTTGTTGTTTTGGTTTTTTTAATTTTTTTTTTATTTTAATAAGTACATTGTAGGAATTCACCCTCCCCATTTTCTTCTGCAGGCTGACAACCTAAGACCGCCCCATGCAGCAGGGGCAGTGAGGAGGCAGGTGCTGTCAGACCTCTGGCAGGCAGGACTGTCACACACGGCCACCCGGCCTTCTTCAGCCCCAGCAGCCTCAGGGTGCATCCTTCACCTGCTACACTTCTGGAAGGTGCGAAACTCTGAGCCAGTCTTTCCCATCTCAGAAGTACCAATTCTGACTGGGGAGAGATCTCTTTACACACCCAAAGCGTGTGTAACGTACTGCTCAGTAACCTTCCAAAGAAAGGAAACAACAAAGCAAAAGCAAACCAAAAGGGTACCAAATGAGGAAGAATACAATTGCTGGTGATCCAAATGCTTTATCAGAAGAATTATGCTGGACAAGACTGTGACCACAGTGTCGTATATGCAACAAGTAAAACATACCATCAGGACTATTACTCCCCAAAACACTGTAAAATGCAAGAAGCAGTAAATTCCTCCAGGTAGCAGCCAAAACCAGTGCAGGATAAGAACAAAGACCTGGGCCTCTTACTAACCAAATACAGAAGCAATGTGTAAAATATCCTGTTTGTTTCTCTGAAGGACTCAAGGTACCAGCGTTCAGTACTATAAGCTTTCTTTGCTACTGAGAGTCCTTGTTTTACTAACTTTTCAATCTGATGTTTCACAAAGCTGGTTGGTGCTGCCCACTCCCTGCCCACAGCCCCAAGGAAAACCATGGCTGTCCTTTCTGCACAGCTATGCCTGTCAGCCAGTGTTATGAATTTAAGCGGCACTCATGCATACTGTCACACACTGAATAAATACAATATATTTTTTAATATCTAAATATAACACAACTTGAAGTAATAATATGCTACTATTTAGGTCACTATAATGACAGCTACAGCAACATTTGATCATTTTAATACAAATTAGATCTATAAAATTGTGCGTTCATAAAAGCTCTTGTCAGAAATCTGCTGTAGAAAATTCTAAGGTTAAAAATCAAATTTGTCCTCTCCAATATGTTATTCCTTTGCTTTGACTGGGCCTAAGCTGGGTTTGCTGTCGGGAAAAGGATGCAGCTAAACCCTCCAAAAGTTCATTAGACTTTTCATCTCTTATTTCTTAGCGAAAACACACACAACACTATTTTGGTTGTGTGAAGAGGTCTCTTAAGCATGCCATTATAGCTGTGTGTTAGTACATTTTAACAAAACATATAATCTGCTTAATAGAATATCTATTATCAAATAAGGTCCAGTAAATAAAACGCATTCTTGAAGTTATTTGTAAATAAATGGCACAGTCACGTGAATTGACTAAATAACTACGTTATATACAAAATGAAAGTGTGATAAAATACACAAATACTGATAGAGAAAATGGTGTCTTTTCTCCAGCAAAGCTCCTCAGCTACCAGAACTGATTTTCAAGCAGAGCTCCTCAGTTAAAGCTCTTAAAGAAAGTCATTTTAGAGGAAAACTGTGCTCTCTGTTATTACAAATAACAATAGATAGGCACAGACTGGAGTGAATTTATAGCTGTGTATCACTCTTGGGACCCTGCTTCTGTTCATAAACAACTCAGATACACTCTCATGGTTTGTGCTGTTAGCAGAGCCCCTAGAGGGACTTAAAACTTTGTATTCATGCAGCAACTATCCATTATGCTATATATTTTACATGATGAAATTAACACCCAGGAGATACATTCTCAAAACATTACATGGGGTTTTAGCTCCGTGACTCCCCTTGATTTGAACGGCACGTGTGGTTAAACCCTTTGCAAACCTTTGAGAATTTAGCTTAAGATACTTATCTCAGTGGCAATAACATGAATATTAAGGTCTAATGCTCCTCCCTGAAGCACCATTGCTTAATCCATGTTCTTGATGCTGCCATCTTAGTCGTCCTAAAGAAAGCTCTTTCCCTCCCCATTCATCAAACTATGCAATTAAAAGCAATAGGACTTACGCGCATGTAATGACACTATTCAGTAGAAGAATGGTGACAGCATTAATACACACATCCATAGAGTCACTAGAATTGTCTTCCGAAAGATTATCAGCTGCAGTACTTACACAGTACATGTCAATTCTACAGAAGATATGTTTTGAATTAAATTATGCATCTCAATTTGCAAAGGGCTATTGTTTGCCAGCTCATGGAAATTAAGGGACTGAAACCTGTATTCAACCACAGCATGATTGTTCCATTTTTCTGGAAGCAGTCCTATGCCAAGAAAACAATGTCTATAAGGCATTCAGAGATATCAAGACCAGTGGTAAGATAACAGTAAACAACAAGGTGATGGACTTTAACCTCATGACACTGTGGTACAACAAAAACAATGGCAAGACAAACATCACAAGAACAGAAAAAAAGACATTGCCCTTTTAGGTAAACACAAAATCAGTTGCAACTCTACTGTTCCCAATGAAAAAAGCCAGGGTTATCTAGACAAGAGCCCCACCCATCCCTAAAATACGAAGCCATAAAACTGGAAACATTCACCTTCCTTACTAGAAATTTGACTAGCTGTTTCATTCTTTCTAAACATTCATTTTCTTAATGAACTGCAGTCTTTACTGCATTCTGAGTTATGAACAGGTTTACAATGTAAAGCACTGTGACACCTGTCAATGCTCAGAGCTGCTCTGACTTCTGTCCGCCAGGGCCCGTATATTCCCCTTTGACTCTGCCTCCAGGGTGGAGTGTGTGTATATGTGCATGTGTGTGTGTAAGAGCGAGATTGCCATTGACAGAAAAGATGTCATCTCCAAACAGCATGAATCCCATTCTCAGTGTTTTAAATATCTTTAGGGAGCATCTGGCCCTCTATGTATTCTCTTATGCTCTCTTCTTGCCATGTCTTCTCTTGCACCACAGCCATGCCCTTGGTGGCAATATTGTTATGAATTTCCTTTCTCTCACCCTATTCTTCTGGTCTGAAGAGAGGTGCAAAAAAAGCTACACTGGAAAAAGTTGCTACAAAAACTAGAAACAACTTTAGTGGGGAACTACACCTCAGTTCAGCAATATGACGACTCGGCTTTTCCTGCTATCTTCCATACAAGTCTTTTGGCCCATTGGACAATACGCTTCCCCTCGCGTCCCTCATGACACAACTACGGCAGGACATGAAAATGGAAAGGTGGGGCAACATGCAAGCCTATCAAGCAGAGAACAAGGGTGTTCTGAGAATACCCATTTAAAAACATGTTGAATGCACTTTGGTGTACTCAATGGGTCCTCTTCAATATAGAAAAAAAAACCCAAAACCATTTTGTTTTAGATAGCTCAATCTGCACACAGAAGACTCAGAGAATTCTACAGGCCAATAGCAAAACTATTTTAATAATTAAAGAAACCCAGTCAATCTGCACAAGCCAGTAACTAAACACTGTCTCTTTCCTCTTCACAGACAGCAAAATGCACAGAATTCTTTATTAAGCCAGATAAATTATTTTCTTTGGTCAAAATCAAAATAGCATTTATTATTAAATTCTCTGAAGTAACACGCTCACAGTGGCTGCTGACTTCAAATTTTAAGTATGATCGTATAGAAATTTAGTTCCAGTTATTTTTCTGCCCAGCAGCTAAGAAATTAGTGGCAATTGCATTTGAAAATCCATTCCCTTTAATGTTTTTTTCACAAAGTAGTGCCTCTCAGATGCTGTATTGCTTATAGAGGATTTTCATAATGGCAAATGGTCAGCTGCACTTGCTTGTATTCCTAATGTTCAAAGTAATTTAATGCCAACTACCATTCCTGAAAGCCTTCAAAATTTCCTACAAATCCAAATTCAATTATGCTAGTAGAGACTAATCAGTGACTACATGAGTGTTCTCTTGGTATCTGGGACACTGTTTAAAGCCACAAATGCAGCACTTTCAAGTATTTTTCTCCAGCGGGGATGCTAAAAGAAAAAAATAGAAGAATCGCAGCAGATAAACTTCCTCATTGCAAATCTGCCCCTCCTCTACATTTACTTTGCCAGCTACAGACACTGAATAAAAGGGAGACAAAGCATAGGCTGAAACGCATGTACAGGAAGGAACAGAAATGCAAGGGCAACTTTGGATACCAAGGGGACATCAAGACTCTACAAAGGCACATGGGTCATGCTTTGGATTTCAGTAATGGGAAGTGTAAATAAAGGAAATGAAGCCTAGTGATGCAGCAGAAGAGCAGTACCAAGAGATCTGTGTAGTAAGTATGTGAAAGAGAAAGGAATGGAAAAAAAGGTTAGCTTCTGCAAAGTAATGGTTTGGGAAAAAAACACGCACATATAAGCCACAAGCACACGTTCATTTATACCTTCGGCTGCAATGGTCATTGCCTTCAGCTTCATGTCCATCCTTCCCTGATGGTTAGCAGCTCTCTAGATCTACTGTTGGATATGCCTATCCATCAAGTGCCTGTACCGCTTTTATATGAAGGATAATAAACTTAGAACAGCCTAACAAGGACTATTACATTATCCAAACCAGTAAGGTAACTGGAGGCAGGAGACAAAGAAAACAGCAATCAGACATAGTCTGGCATTTGTCACTGTCTACAATCATCAGTGACACAGGATTATAGAAGAGAATTACTGGAAGACATTAGGGTTTTACTCAAACATCTGAGAATCATATTAAAGTCGTATTTGCAGCAATACACTTACAGAAAATTAATGTTCTCTCTGTCGCTGCAAGGAAAGCATAGGAGAAGCTGCAGGCACTTCAGACAGAATCATCTATCACTCAATATCAGGACATGGTTTGGAGGCTAGTTCTGGGCTCCCTCAGTTCCCAATAAAAAGCCAAGGGTCCTTATCCATTCAAGGCCAAACCTGTTACAACTCTGGCATCAGCTCTTCTTTACCCAAGGAGTGAGAAACAGTTCTGTTTTTTCCACAAAAAACAAACACCCATTACCCTTCTCTCCTAAGGAAACAAAAAGAAATGACTGATCTATGAAAAGCATATGTCTCCCTGTGCAAGGGGAAATAATGTAGTCATTACATATAACCTGTTTTTAAAAAAAATCCTGTTCACTCTAATAATTTTACAGGATTATACTGAATACTTTTTAACAGCCTGGGCTTCTGGCAATTGCAACTTATTTGATATTGCAAATTTAAACCTGGAAAAGGCATTAGCTTTGTAAGAAGGGCAGAAAATGAAAGCCTCAGACATTTATTCAGCAGAAGATGCTTCTTGTTTCCTCTGATTTTGTAGACAGGCAATACTCCACATCAACGTCATTTTGAAGCCTAATACACTGCTGATTTTCCAAACTCATATTAATTACACTTAGAGTGAATAGCAGGTGGGGTTGTGGCCTGTGGATTTGCATTGTCTGGAGCTCTGCTACACAATGCTTCACAAATCAGTGTTCTAAACCCCTGTGCTTCTCAATGCAGCAGGTATCAAGCTCCTCCACAGTTCAGCTACAGGGATGCTGAACTTACAGTTCCACAGAAGTGACCCTTCTGGCTACTGAAGGGTCTAGTTAGTGGAAGCTTTCCACATCCAAATAAAACCTTCAGAAATCTGGTATTTTCCAGACTCTTCAGCTTCAGAAAAGCCCTCACCACACAATTTCACAAGCCCCAAAGAGCCCAACATTTTTACTTCTACAATAAGCCACTTCAGCATGATGCTAAAGAGAAAACAGTTCCTATTTCCATCCCTACCCCAGCAAGTCGTATGTCCCGTTCCACTCCATTTAACTGCTAAAGAAATACAAAGGTGGTATAGACTATGACAAGTTCTTAGCCTACTCACATGAAAGAAATTACAGCCTCATCAACTCCAGCTGCCCAGCTCATGAAATCAAAACCCTCTAATTGCTGAGAATAGAGAAATGGTAGAAGAGGCTTTCTCTTGGTTGCTATCTTCAATAGCCTTTGCCTGCTGCAAATTCTGATATCTCCATTTATCTTGCCTTCCCCTTAGAGCTTTCAACACCAACCTGAATTTGCCACACTAAGAGCCCTGTCCCTGCTCCTGGCACAGCCATGATCTTCCCTCCCACCCTCGGAATTCTTAGTTTGTGCTCCCTTCAAGTGCTTTCTTGATTACAGACCAATGCCAACATTGAGCAGCACTTCAAACTATTTGAGCAGCTATGGCATGAAGCCAAAATATGAGTGATAAAATGCTTTATGTGGGTGTATGTCTGAGGAGTGTAATTTGAGGGCAACATGAAAACACATGGATGTATTTTTAAAGGTAAGGAGGTAAAGGTAGTTGGCACAAAGCAGTAAGAAATTTGTAAGATCGGGATCTTACCTGTCTCTTTGAAAGAACAAAAGCATATATACAATACTGAATAATTTAGATAAAATTTCCTAGCAGGGCTCCATACAGCTATCCTTATTTAATATCACATTGAGCATAATCTCCATCTTAAGGAATTAAAAAAGTACTATTATACACAGGTCTATGAGTTCTTCCACAGTGTGAGCAAGTTTTTAGTTTCTACGAAGACAAATGCCTAGTTTTGTTCAGCTTTTTTTAATTATTATTAATGTAAAATTGGTGGCAGATAGAAGAGTTATTCTCTGTGTTATTCTCTATATTTGGAAGCAATTCCTGGGAACTGGATGTTGGGAACTGAGATTTCTGGAAGACAGGAGTGCCTGTGTAGTGTTTGCAGCTGCCTCTTTTTCCACGGCTTGTAAATTTGCATGTAATAAAATAAGTTACAAAAATTCTGCATCATTGATTTCTGGTAGGGTGTCAAGCTGCGATGTTATCAGGATGCTGATAGACTTCCAGAAAGATGACGATATTGCTAAAAGAAAAAGCAACAATTGAATCCATAACAGCTTTCTGGGGGAAATGAGAAATTTCAACTTTTGAGACAAAAGGACTTGCACAAGGTAAGAGTAAATTGGAGAGACAAATTAAACCAACTCTCTCCATTCCTATCTTATTTCTCTTA
>VYZW01002416.1:10393-21644 GCA_013401315.1 Balaeniceps rex | reverse complement strand
CACAAGAGACCTCAAAACCTATTGGGAAACGTGAGCTCCTTTGTGAGTTCCTTTGATTGTACAATGAAGAATGCAAGCTTGAATTTGTCTGTTTTTAAATGTAAACATATAATATCTGCAGTCAAGGTAATGTATTTTTCATCACAATGAATACTGTCACAGATAGACATCTTTCGTACACTGGAGGGAGAGAGTTACACACAACCTTTGCTATGCTAAACAACACTAATATTTTGTCCACAATTCTACTTCCTAGAGTAGCTCCAGTAAATGCAGGAGAAATCCTACAACAGAGAAACTGTCCTAAGAGAAATTGCTTTCGATTTAGCTCCAGTCAGTGGCTGACTTCTCAGTCTTTCAGCTTTAGGGTATATTTCTTACAAATGTTTTTATCCTATTTTTTTGTAAACATGGGTGTTCTCATTTTAAAAGAAAATGTCTAATCCTTTCTTGAATCCTGCTAAGCTTTCTGCTACAATGATATCCTACAGCAGCGAATACCAATCCTTATCTTCTTTGCAATATCATTTTTGGAATGCCTGATCAGAACCTAATACAACATTTAAAACTGTGGTAAACAATTGATTCCAAATAGAGAATTACAATATTTTCAGATTTATTTTCTAAAATCCCATCTCTAGGCTTATCCAACTTTAAAACTTTCCTGACTGCCATGTTCTACTTCAAAGGGATATCTATTTAACCTTTCCACAAAGATACCTAGGCCTTTTTCCTGAGTGATTACAGTTAATTACATGCCTGTGATCTCCATGAGCAGTTGAAATTATTTTTATGTGCATTACTTTGCATTAGTCAATATCACATTTCACCTTCCATTATGCTGACCACTAGCTAAGCTTTAAGCCATGCAATCTTCTTCAGTCTTAATTTTCCTAAATAAACGCATAATCTGAAAATTCATTCCTTTTTGCCTATTTCTTTCCACAGTACAAGACACTTTGACCCACTGTCGGCAAATAATATGCATGAGCATCAAAGCAAGGTAAAGAGCAAGGAATTGGAAAGCAATTTGGTTCCTAAGTTTCTGAGGTCATATTTGACTTGAAAAATACTGCACACTAATCAGAGGACCTAATCCTCCCAAACCAATTCAGTGTTCATAAGTCTTCCTATAGACAGAAGTCCTTTTACATTTTACCTCTCAAAACATGAGATGTCTGTCCACATGAAATCCATATCCATGAAATCTGTATGCTCAATTACATCTCAATTACTTTGCAGACTTTTCTTTATTAAGAGGCATTAATATGATTAGAGAATTAGTAGTATCATCCTTGCCCGGTGTGGGGATATCTAGCTGTCAGAAACTCAGTCAAGACCACAACTTCACCACGTAAAGAAGACCACAACTTCACCACGTAAAGAAGACCACAACTTCACCACGTAAAGAAGACCACAACTTCACCACGTAAAGAAGACCACAACTTCACCACGTAAAGAAGACCACAACTTCACCACGTAAAGAAGACCACAACTTCACCACGTAAAGAAGACCACAACTTCACCACGTAAAGAAGACCACAACTTCACCACGTAAAGAAGACCACAACTTCACCACGTAAAGAAGACCACAACTTCACCACGTAAAGAAGACCACAACTTCACCACGTAAAGAAGACCACAACTTCACCACGTAAAGAAGACCACAACTTCACCACGTAAAGAAGACCACAACTTCACCACGTAAAGAAGACCACAACTTCACCACGTAAAGAAGACCACAACTTCACCACGTAAAGAAGACCACAACTTCACCACGTAAAGAAGACCACAACTTCACCACGTAAAGAAGACCACAACTTCACCACGTAAAGAAGACCACAACTTCACCACGTAAAGAAGACCACAACTTCACCACGTAAAGAAGACCACANCCACTAGCTAAGCTTTAAGCCATGCAATCTTCTTCAGTCTTAATTTTCCTAAATAAACGCATAATCTGAAAATTCATTCCTTTTTGCCTATTTCTTTCCACAGTACAAGACACTTTGACCCACTGTCGGCAAATAATATGCATGAGCATCAAAGCAAGGTAAAGAGCAAGGAATTGGAAAGCAATTTGGTTCCTAAGTTTCTGAGGTCATATTTGACTTGAAAAATACTGCACACTAATCAGAGGACCTAATCCTCCCAAACCAATTCAGTGTTCATAAGTCTTCCTATAGACAGAAGTCCTTTTACATTTTACCTCTCAAAACATGAGATGTCTGTCCACATGAAATCCATATCCATGAAATCTGTATGCTCAATTACATCTCAATTACTTTGCAGACTTTTCTTTATTAAGAGGCATTAATATGATTAGAGAATTAGTAGTATCATCCTTGCCCGGTGTGGGGATATCTAGCTGTCAGAAACTCAGTCAAGACCACAACTTCACCACGTAAAGAAGACCACAACTTCACCACGTAAAGAAGACCACAACTTCACCACGTAAAGGCTTCTGAAGTGTCCCCGTCCAGTAACTTAAGGTCACAGTCAGGAAGAATGGGATTTGAACCAATACTGAAACGTAGGTGAAAGTTTTCAGTTGCTCGGTCAGCAGCTAAGGTATTTTTGTGGTTCTATAGATGCACTTAAAATGCCTGTTCAAAAATATGCCCTGTAAGAAAGGTTTAATAGTTGATGATAAGCATCATGTGAAAAACTAGACGCAATGCCCTTTTCACTATTAAAGGCAATGAGAAAAAAAAAAAGAGAGGCATTAAATGCTTGAAAGAAAGTCATATTTTAAGAAAGCATCAGCCAATCTTTTTTTTTTTTTTAATGAGCCATTCCCCAGCGCTAGCAGTAACACATAGTAAGGCCATAGGAGGGCATTTCACTTAATAGAACGGCTTGGCATATCCTGTTTCATCTAAAGAAAATACTTAACTGTTTTATAGAACTAGATTGCATACTATCATAACCTCAACATATTGGAAGTAGAACATGTTATGGTAGATGATTCAATTACTTTCCTCTTCATTACAACCACTTCTGTTATAACAGCCTTACCACGAGAAGTCACCAGATTTCTGTACTGAACCACTTTCCCATCACTATTTTAGAGGAAGAGGCAAAAGCTATGAGAAACAAAGCTCCTGAATGATTCTATAATCAGTTTTAAATGTGTATTTACCTATTGTATGTTAATGCTTCATACTCTTAGTAGCATATGTAATAAGTAAAATGGCATTGGGATGAGTTCTAAATTTTCACATGACACTTGCGAAGAATGAAGAGTAATCAGCTTTTAAAGATCACAGAATCACAGAATCTTTTGGTTGGAAAAGACCTTTAAGATCATTGAGTCCAACCGTACCTGTCCACTACTAAACCATGTCCCTAAGTGCCTCGTCTACCCGTCTTTTAAATACCTCCAGGGATGGTGACTCAACCACTTCCCTGGGCAGCCTGTTCCAAAATATGACAACCCTCTCCGTGAAGAAGTTTTTCCTGATATCTAATCTAAACCTCCCCTGGAGCAACTTGAGGCCATTGCCTCTCGTCCTATCACTTGCTACTTGGGAGAAGAGACCAACACCCACCTCGCTACAACCTCCTTTCAGGTAGTTGTAGAGAGCGATAAGGTCTCCCCTCAGCCTTCTCTTCTCCAGGCTAAACAACCCCAGTTCCCTCAGCCAATCCTCATAAGACTTGTTCTCCAGACCCTTCACCAGCTTCATTGCCCTTCTCTGGACACGCTCCAGCACCTCAATGTCCTTCTTGTAGTGAGGGGCCCAAAACTGAACACATTACTCGAGGTGCAGCCTCACCAGTGCCGAGTACAGGGGAAGGATGACTTCCCTGGTCCTGCTGGCCACACTATTTCTGATACAAGCCAGGATGCCGTTGGCCTTCCTGGCCACCTGGGCACACTGCTGGCTCATATTCAGTCCTTTTCTTTCAGTACTGCACCATAGTAAGCACTGTACCTCAGAAATATTATAAGAATTGTAGTTTGGGAGCTTAGAAAATTACTCAAAAAACATTTTGCATTGAAAGCATTCTATCTACCACTGGAGTGTTTTGAAATGGGCTTCTAATTTAAATCATCAGGCATATTGTCATGTTCCTGTGGGCTTTTCAGGATTGATTCAAGCTCACTGAATCATGACTCATTACTATGTTAACTTGGAATATGAGTTTACTATGCATGTTGTCTATGTGTCAATGGCCAACTTTCCAAGATACACATGAAGAAAAAAGTTGAGAGTAATCTTGGGCATAAAACTCCAAATGGGCATAAATCAAGTTACTGCCATATCTTGCCTCACAACTCATTTTCAGCTGTTCCAATAACTGTATCTGATAAACAGATACAAAGAAGTACCAAATACTGCCACAGTGTCTTTATCAAAAAAAAAAAAAAACAAAAAACAAAAACCCTCACCAGTGTTTTTAAAAAAAAAAAAAAAAAAAAAAAAAAAAATCACACAGCTGTTTCCCCTCCCACCACCCAGAAGTCTGAATCTATGTCCCAAGCTTCACCTGCGAGATATCAAAAAGCAGAGGTAGAAATCCTTCAGTGCTTTTTGTAGATTATGTCATTTTCATATTTTCTTTGAATTCTCCTCTTGGAAAAAAGAAACATGTGTTGGTTCACACCAGCGTATCAATCTGCCTGTTGTTCTTGATACTATTTTTAGCTTCCACTCAGCATTTTCTCATTTTTTAACTTCTCAGCTAGTGGAAACTGTTGCACACACTGGTGGCAACTGTGATCTCATGTGCTCACAATAAACACCTTATAGCAAGTCAGAGTAATAAAGGATTGCTTTACCACCTCAGCTGTTCATAGAGCAAAAACTAGCCAAGTACAATTCTGAATGCATCTTCAGGCACAGACTCATGCAGAAACTCATTAGAACTACTCTACTCATCATAAGAATTCCGATCAAGCTGGAAAACATAAAACGCTTCAGGCCAAACAAGCAAGTGTGTCATTGTATATAGATCTCTTTTATGTAATTCTTGTAAATCATCTTCCAGAAGATGGCTTTAAATGCTGAAGCATAATTAGGATAATTACTGCTTTGCAAGTAGCAGGAAGTTGTATCCAGTAGGGACAAAACGAGCCAGTTTGAAAAGATGGGGGAGGAATATGAAAGAAAACACATCATCCCAAACTCTGGTGCTGAAAAGATTCAGAATTAATTTCAGCCTATTTAAAGAGTTTGCTTCATCTTGGAAATATTTCATTTTGGTGACAATATTCCCTACAGGGTTAACAGATTGTTTTAAAAATATGCTTGGCTCCCTGAGAGTCCTGTCACATATCTTAAAAATTGAATCATTCAGTAGAGTGAGGAAATAGGGAAAAGAGCTGCAGTTCAGTGTGACCCTCTGACAAGAGCAGGGTTGAGGAAAATCACTGGAAACAGGACATTATCACAAAATAGTTAATTTGGTCTTATATTAAAAATATTGATTTACAGTAAGTACCAGACAACAGCAAGCCATAATATACTTAGATGCCCTGACATGATATAGAATGTGACTGTTGCATACCTTTGCAAGAAGTTCAAACTTCAGCAAGTTTAAAAACCAAACCAACCAAACAAAAAACCAAGAACACCCACCAACTCCCTCCCCCAGCATTGTGCTGAAAAGCAAATACAGATATGAAAACACTTAGTACCCCCGCCCAGGACTCACTCAGCAACTTGCATCCTTTTTGAGGTTTGATCCTAAACGATGCATCAGCTGGGAGCATGTCCCCTACAGCTTTATAAATTATTTTATTGAATTTGAAGATCAGTACAAAGTAATAAACAGGGGGTAGGAATATGGGGACTACACCCCAAGGGAACATAAGTATGCTTGAACTCAGCTAGCCTGGGGGTTTTGACAAAGCTCAGATATATTCTGCAGCCCAATTTATGTACCAGGATATCAGAATCTTTTGAGATTCTTTAATAGCTACATCAGTGCTAATTTTATGCTAATCTCTTACTGTGCACATCCATGATCATTAAGACTTCTGGAGATTGGATATTACATACAATAGCTGATCATTTGTTAAATAGAGAGTTAATGGAAAATATCTGATACATTTAAACATTAACTTTGTATTTTTTTCCTGTACAGCTGTACACAACAAGAAGTTATCTGGCTAGCATTAATGTACTCTATTTTTTGCATGATTGCTTTTGTTAACCAATACGTCACAATATAAGAGCAGACCTTTTTAGAGAATACAAGGTTATTCAGATGAGGAGTCATGTTTCTTTCCAGTTCTATATTACAAGAACAAAATTGCTACATAATCTGAAAGAATAAAATAGTTTTCTGTCTTTGATTTACGTGAACCTCATTAAATCTCAGTTTAACTAGTTTCATTTCCCCAGATTAATCCCACCTCCTGAGATAATTTTTAAAGTTGTTGCCCATAACAAAGCTCTCCTGCTGATAAAACTAAAAAAACCTGTTGTTTCTTGGCTGTGCTGATCAACTTCACTCTTATTGCCAAAGAGAAATATCCCAAAGCAATCAAAACTTCACTGAATAAAAATCTGGATGTGCATCATTTGTTCTTTAATTTGAGTAAATGCAGCCTTCAAAGGTTACATACTCATGTGCTAGTGGTAGGTAGTTTTATGAAAGTAGCCTTTAAGTTTCCACAATACCAGCACATACCTGCCTTTCTTGGAAATTAAAATACAGTTCTGCTTTCACAGAAAGAAAAATAATTTTGTCTAAATTCAGTTCTGCTTAGAAATCTGTGCTCTGGAAGTAAATAAAATAATTATGTTGAAAAATACTGTTTTGTGACTTCTGTAATTTCGTTCATACTCCAGGGACCCAAGGGACCACTTTCATTTAGTTTTATCCATCACGGTTCAAGGCACAGGGCTCTCCTTTCACTGCTGACTGCTCAACCAATTCTGCCCCTGAACCAATTCCAACAGTATTTATGAACGTTATTTAGCTGGAAATCTTAATGTAGGATATATTGCAGTGAATCTGTACAAAAATGAGGGCACAAACTAATACAAGTTTCCAACCACGGCCAAGTTTTACTTCTATGGTTACACATAACAGAGTTGGTCTGGAAGATTAAGGTTCTTGACACCACACACAGTCCCCCCCGAGATCCCAGCCTGGGCACCCATTACACCACAGAGCGTTTGGGTAGGCAGGACATCGCCTAGTCTCCCCTGCAGATTACAGGCAGCTCTGAAAGGGTTATGCCACCTTGTAAGGGAGCTCCTGTTGTGCAGGACTCCTCACTGGTCATGTCTCACCCATGGCAAACTTACTTCTGTTGGCTAGAGTAGCTTTGATTAAGTAACTGCCACAAGACTACAGGGGAGAGCGTTCCCCATCCCCCCTGGCCTTGCGCAGACATGCAGTGTGACAGTCAGCAGTGCCCTAACATTTTAAAAATCACTTTAAGTATTGTGTAGACTGAGATATCTTGGAGAACTCTGAAGAATAAAGGTTTCTATCAGTGTGTTTGAGATGATTACTCATGACTTGTGAGGCTTGATTACATGACTACAGTGTCTCCCATTTCTTACTATTCATTAGATTTCTCATTACTACTTAGGAGCAAAAAAAGAAAATGCATTTTAGTATTTTCAGCTTCCTCCCCTTCCTCATAGTTCAACTTCGTTATAATTTACTAGGTTCATGTGTGTTAATAGAAAAAGCAAGGTGCTAAAAAAACCTGTAAGGATAATTGTCTGCCACAAGTTTATAAGTTACACCTGATGACAGTTTGTATAGGCATTTACTGCACTATTTACTCATCTGTTAAACAAAAGGGATTATTTCCTCTCATAAGTCTTGCGTTTTGATAAAATACTACCACAGCAATATATTATTCTGTTCTAAAAGAACATACTCGTTAAAACATTGTATGCAACTCTGGCTTTAATATCTTGCTGTAAACTATATAGGGACACATAAATTGTTTTTCAGTTAACATTTTCCTCTCAGATTATTTTCTATTCACCTACTCAAGTGTCAATGAATTACACAATGAATTATGTATTATGTGGCTATGCAGCTACTAGGCTTTCTATGCTATAAAAAAGGACAAAGTTTTCTTGGGATACTTCTTGGTCTTAATATATAGCCAAAAGCCTATGCACATTTAATTTTCTGTTCATAAAACACTTGCATAAAGTGGAAGACTGCATTCAGATCTGGCAAAAGTTTTTATTTATAATATCTATTTATAATGTAAACTATTGCAAATCAAACTTGATTAGCAGTAAGAGAGACAAGACAGATGCTGACCACCATTTTCAATATATTAGCAACCTGCAATGAAGTCACAGGATTTAAAGGAATTAGAATATAATCAAAATACTGAAAGAAAATTTGTGTTCTGTCATGTTTTTGCACCCACTATTGTCAGGGCTGTTAATATTATAACTAATATTTTTGTATTTAGCTGTATACTGAAATGGGGATTTGACCCTGCATACTTCAAGCATCCAAAATCCACCGACATGAGCTTGAGATACACAAGCAAGATTAATTTTGACCTGCTTGGAGTGTTGTTCGATGTGTTTACATACATGTTTTTTAAGCTCATCGTATTTCAGCTACGTAAATTGTGTGCAAAAAAAAGGCACTATTTCTTAAACAGATGCCACCACCACCCCCAGTCCCCAATATAAATTGATAGTTTCCCTGGAAAAGTATGGCTGGAGTTCAGTAGAACATGCTATACTTCAGCTACCATTTCAATGGGGAACATTTAATATTTATCTTCATTTACATTAATATGCATAGGCAACTTTTTCCTACTCTTTTTAGAGCCAAGTAAGAAAACTATATTAATGCAATGATAAAGCTGCACATTTAAAGCATCAAAAGCTCAGGAGGGTAAACACCAGTAATAACGTTAGCTTTCCATACCACTACTGTACTATATTCCCTACTGTCCATTTTTGCCATTACTTCGTTTAGTTTATTACCATTTATATAATAAAAATAAAATTAATTCTAAATGTGGTACAAAACAGAGCAGAACCTCTGTAGAAATCCAGGTTTACAAATCCAGACAGTAATTTCAATGATGAATACCACTGAAGTATTGTTCCATGTAGAAAAATACTTAAGAACAGCCTCATATGGTTGCACACCTACTGTCCCTCAAAAATGTTCAGATGTAATCAGCTAACAAGGCTCTCTCTCCCCGCGCCTAACTGATCCCCAACCTCCTTCCCCATCTACTAATTGCTAGGTCTCAAAATGAAACTAAACCAGGGAAGTACATTTAGTTTCTTCCAGTCTCATCAATACCAGATTTTTCAGACCCACGGGGCCCTCGGTTACTCTGAGCTGCTGCTTCATCCCCAAATGACACAATTAAAAACCCATTGTCTTCAATGTCACTAAAGGCATGAACTGAGAAGAAAGGGCTTTACAGGCGATCCTGGAAAGGTAAAGCAGCTATCAACAACTANTGCACACATTCCTTTTTCAGTGTGAAACCTCCTTTTTACGCTACATTGGCATAACAGTGTACTGACTGGTACCGCTAACACAATTTTCAGACTTTTGCATTTAAAGTACCACATGAGCCAACTATCAATACTGGTGACTGGCATGCTTGCAAGAACAGTGCTTTTCTACATTTTTAAATAAATGTGTCAGTCTTTCTGAGCATTCACAATCCTAGGCCGATAACATTTTTTGTTGGCTGTGTACTCATTGCTCAGCTGGTTACAGCCAGCTGATAAATGTGCGAGGAGAAGGAGCCCAGTGAGAGCCTTCTTGACTATTACTCTTTATTGGAACTAAGGTTCACCTCTTTTCCTGCACAACGGGCCTATGTAGAGAGAAAAACAAATCCTGATTCCTTTGAAAAAACATTTTTCTTTAATCTCCCTTAGATCAGGCAATTTCCAGATGATTGTTTCTTCACTGCCTGAATTTCTAGATGGATTTCCGCTGGGCATTCTATAAGCTCCCTCACTTTTAATAGGTCATACATAATATTTAGTATGAAGGCTGCATACATATAGAGACATTATGCTACTAAGGTATACTACAGCTTTATCTTCAAATGTTTTGGTATAATCAAGTACTTCATCACTCTCCCAGCTCCTCAGTGGCACACTCCCACCACTCCTTGGGTTTTCTTTTTTTCCGCCTCCCTTCATGACATCTGTTCCTTCCTCTCAGGCACCCTTTCTGAATTATATGCTGTCTGTCTGAAGTGTTCACTCAGGCCTAAAATCCCATTCTTGTTTTAGTTAGATAGTCTTCAGAATTATTTCCTTCAGGAGCTGGAGGCCATTATTCAGTGAGCCTGCCTTTATATTTGCCCCTTGCGTTTTGAGCGTCTAGAACAAAATAGCCAAGTGTATAGAAAAATCAAGTTACAAAGTTTTGAACTTGTCATGGGATAAATCTTTTCCAGGGTGAGGGATGCTCACTCATATCTGGAAAAGATTAACCCTTAAGAATGCAAGAATCCAAAACATTACCACATGTTAAGCTAGGCCACTACTACACATTATATTTTCATGAACAGAGAACTAAAAGTTTTAGATAAAGGTAACAAGGTCTGCACCACAATTCTGTAAAGCTTTTGTAATATCCAAGAATCTTTTCTTGCCAATATACACACAAATGGGAACCCTTACTCAAATAAACAGTTACTTATAGGCACTAATATTTAAAGGTTCAGGCCATAATGAATGGAACATAACAGACTCAATGAAATTTTATTTAAATGTTGTAGCAATGTTGAAGTCTTTTTGTTAGCTTCAATTTTACCTAGTTTCTTGCAGGCAGCTTTTCAATTTGCTCAAGTCTCATGTTTTAGGATTTCTAATACAAAAGCAACAAACTATNGATTTCATTTGCAACAAACTATTATTTTTAAGCACAGACCAAATCAACTTTGACAAAAATCTCCTTATAAATGACCACTGGTAAGTACATCTCAAGTGCTCAGTGTATTTTCCTCTCTTTTGTAAACAGATCAGAGGCTATATTTCTATTTGAAGACAAATAGATTCCCCCTGAAAAGTACACCATCAGAACATACCTATGAGTAAAACAATCTACAGCAATAACAGAAACTTTTCAAAAGAGGGCTTGAAAGTAATAATAATAAAATTAACAGCAAAGTAAAATGGGCAGACCTGATGGCAAAGAGGAAAGCAGAGAAAACTTTTATAGGCTGCTGAAAGACAATCAAACTGCTAAGCCAGATAAGAAGAGGTGCAAGAATATTTAGATTTAATGCAAATGAAATCCACAGTAAACTAGGAATCTG
>VYZW01002414.1:0-13614 GCA_013401315.1 Balaeniceps rex | reverse complement strand
GAATTCAGATATCCTCTTACAAACAAACAAACAAACAAAGCAGCAACTACATTCCTACGGAATACAAGACAGCATTACACTTTCTTTTTAATTTAAAAGCTCAGTTGTTGAGCCTTTTCTGGGATCTGTCAGATATGGTTTGCATTTCATTATACATGGTCCAAGGTTATATGTTTCAAGCTCTGGGATATTCTGATTGCCATAAAGGAAGAAGCAGAAACTTCTTCATTCCCTCCTGTGGAAGTTGTTTCATTTTGCCTAATGAATTAAAGACTCCTTGTGCCAGAAAAGAAACACAGATATCATGTTATAAATTAACAAATTCATACAGGAAGAAACATCAAATAAATGTAGGCTAAATATTACAATAATCTTTACAGCAAGAACTGGAACCTATGTCCCCTCCATTCTACCTAAACAGCTTAATTCAAATTACAGCAATAGTACACTCATTTGGTCTGGTTTAGTGACTTCTGCAAAATGCGAAACACTTCTAGTTGTTCTTTCCTTACCAAACTGAGCCAAGAGGTCCCTAACTGAGAGTTGAGTACTAACTTCTTATGTGTACCAAGGCATGACTTTTTCCCACAGGGCCAGATGAGCAAAGTCTGATTCATCTGGCCAGGAGAATCACTCCTGAAGGTTCAAGTTTCATGTGAAATAATTTACACTTCTGACCCTTATGGTTGTAAAAAAAAAATCTGTATTATGTGAATTAAGCATAGAATGATTCAGCTTTTTCACTACAGCTTAGCAAAGACCTTGAAAGAAATCGTTCCTTGATTCATCTTAATGGAAAGCGAATTCGAAATCCTAATTAAAATGTGAACACCATCATTGCTAGCTATTCAAATATTGATTAAAGAGCATAAAAAGAAAAGGAAAGATCACATTATGATAATGTGATTTTATCATGAGAGCATTTTGGCACCATATGTGGCTTGGCCTTGGGTTATGAGTGGTTTGAGAGAGCACAATCACTTATTCTTCAAGCTTCCTGAGGCATAAATTTTACTTCCAGAACTGTATGCTTTCTACTCCTTGTTGGCTGAATTTAAGTGCAAAGGAAGAAAAAAGATCTTTGAAACAACACTTTTATAGAATGCTTTAGTTTACAGGCAATTTGTTTAATAATTTTCACTGTCTGTAACAACCCATGCAGTATTTAGACTATGAGCAGTTTGTATTTCACTTACAGTTAATGTACTGTACTTACAAGGTAACTTGTTTGTTATGTTAAATGTATAAAAATAAACATTTTGGTAGACCGAAAAAGCTTTCAAAAGATTTATCTATGCTATAGTATTTTGATAATGACTTTATCTGTACATAATATGTATGCACATATGCTTCAGCTATTGTATTTTCACTATATATCTTCTATTTCTGTTGCAGTAAAGTGTGCATTTTATAGAAATGTATAGTTGCCAGGGAGAGTATTCAGTCATCTACCCAGCTGTCTACACTGATGTAAGATCAAGTATATTTAGTTTAACCTTGACACATCTACCGCGTCTTCCTATTATCCAACTAGTTTAAGCAAATTGAAACTGGATTCCATGTTTCCAAAAATAATACTGTCTGTCTTAACCACACATATGTAAGAAACAGAGTCAATTTCTACAACAACCTGGAGTTCTAGAATTGACGTGTTTTAGTTCTTATACTGAGAAACAAAATTTAAAAAAAAAAATTAAAAGCCAATATATTAGAAAAAATATTTTCTTGTGTTGTCATTTTAAAAATTTAGCTAAGGTTTCAAACTAGGACATATTACTTACATTAATTGTAATATCTTCTTATTCACTTGTTACAGCACTGCGAACAGTAGGCAACTGTGTTCCACAGTTAGCCCTACAGGTCTTGGTTACAGATAAATTCTTTTCTGACATATTACAATTGACTAAGAAAAAGCTTAACTTCCAAATACAGTCTTGGTTTCTTCCCTTAGAGTTCTTTGTGTTCTTCCACTAAGCAAAGGAGCAGAGATGTAACCAAGAAAATATTTCAGCCTGTTGAAATGTAACTACTGGAATAAAGTGGGAGTTAGGAAGAGTTTGCCCCGTCTCATTTCATAAATGGAGAGTTGCAACTACTTTTTTACTTGCAACTTGAATAAATTTTACTTGAAGTTTTTGAATGGCAAAAAATACCGAACCCCATTATTTCATCTTAGTTCCAAAATGCCACTGTACACTAAAATCATACAGCAGGGAGTCCATAACTTTTACCATAAAATCCTGAGTATGTCTTGAACAGAAAATGTTTCTGTTCAAGATTTTTCACAATGATCACTTATCTCAAATGGACTTCTTTTTTTTCTGAAAGTCCAAAGTTATTTGGAAACAAAAATTTCAGGTATTTGGAATTGAAGAAAAAGTTATATTTAGTTATGGAAAAATATAATATTGTGATTAAATGTTTTTAAATTAATTTATTTTAGTCAGTCTTTCAATTTAAATTTATTCCTTAGTCTTCAATATGCTCTGAATTGAGACTGTCTAGCTATATTATCTATACTTGGTCTTAAAAAGGACACAGACTTCATGAAGAGAGCTCTGAAAATAAATTTTTCTCACTTTGTATAAACTATGTTCACTTAAACTACAGCTCACTTTCTTTCATAATTGGTTCAACATCTTATCAATATTTATTTATCTAAAGATTTGTATGCAATGGAAATAAGGTGTTTGTCTGTCACCAGCCTTCCTTGTTACTCTAAAACATTCAGTCACAGATGACAGCCATATCCTGCCCATTAAATTTTTTCATGGGGCAAAGTTTCGCTGGACTCTCAGACTACAGAGCACCCAGCTCCTGGTAGTTGCTATGATGAATTGAAACATATCTTAATTTTCTCAGGGAGCTATGTTCTATGGCGAAGTCTTGTGGACAGCTTAAGTCATTGTAACTGGTAGAACTGACATACACCTACCCACTGCAGCCAAGTTTCCCTCCAATAGGTCTATTCATCAAATAATCCTCCCTAGAAAGTAATTTATGTGTTGCCAGATTTCATAGCATCTCACATACCCATCATTATTTCTGTATCCTGTGACAATAGATATACAGGAAAGCATACATTGATGGTATGCAGGGAATATAACTGCAAAAAAATTGCATATGGTCAGCTGAAAAAGCAATGAATCAATACCGCCTTGATCAGCTCTACCTTTGTTATGTATTGTCACTACAAATTAACACTGTTTACTCTTTGGTTTATTATTGTCAATAAACTAGCTTGTCTGGAAATCTTACCTTTAGTGACTTCTCAGTGCCATGAGAAAACCTCATGAGATCAAAACAAAGTATATGCACAACTGCAATACACAATTTTTGGGGGCCAGGATAGGATACAAACCTGTTCTGGATGTCTCCAGTGTTTGTGGTGACCAGGATGCCTGGCAGTTTATTGCTTAGGAGACCGGACACAGAAGAAGAAATAGCAATAATTTATTATTTCAGGAAAGCTGCTGAACACAATTTTACTATAAATATTATCTTTCAGCATTTAAATAAGAAAAAATTAATTCTTGGTTACACCCCAGACCCACATACTGATATTTAATTAACCACTGTAAGGCAGAAACATCAACAACACCAAGTTTAGAAGAGAAATTTAATGGCAGGCAGACCATCCTTTTGTCTGTTCAAAATTCAGCCTCTCTGCCTATCATCTTCTTTCTGCAATAACTCAGGAAAAAGCCTTTGAAGAAGCTAAATTATAATAAATTTTCTAAATGGCAAAGCATTGTAATGCAAGCTGAATTATCATTAATACAACTTCTGGCAATGTTTAATCACTTCAAAAGTGTTTTCAACACAAATGTTTTGAACACTCTTGATGCAATGGCCTGGAAATATAAAGACCAGTTCTATGAGACAGTTTGCAGGAAATTGCTTGATAGAAAATATTGCTTATGTTAATCTTAAATAGCTTATAGACTATCAACACCTAGGAAAAATCTTTACAATCTTCAGCATAAATTGAAGTTATGCATACTGCCTGGATGGCAAGAAAACAGATGAGCTGTGATAAAAATTCAATCAAAATGGCATAAAGTCTAATGGTGCTCTTAAAATAGAGTATGGTTCTCCTAATGGCAGTTCCACCCCTGGTGCGAATTTTGGATAGATTACCTTTCTGACTGGAAAGAACGGAATTCTTGAACCTAAGTGTCAGCATTCAGATTTTGATTCAGTAAACAATCCACCATCAGCTACAAGGCTACTGAACACCTTTCTTCACAGCCCATCAGTTCATTCTAGCTATCACTTACTGTTTCAGAAATTCAGGTGACAAAGTACTTACTCTCATTTCAGTTGAGACTCTCAGAGGTTTTGAGGCTTCTTAATCCTTAGAAAGCTCCTTCTGCTTATGTGAGATAAAGTAGTGATTCCCCAAGACTATAAACTTTGTCTCTTTGTCCATCTCTATAAGAAGATGGATAGTCATTTCATACATTTCCCTCATTGAAGAATTCTCCTATTAAAAATTCTTGGTACTATTACTACAAGGTCCGTATTTAACTGCCTTACTTAGCGTAAGTAATTGGGTTTGCATGGCAAGGCTTTGGTAACGGGGGGGCTATAGGAGTGGCTTCTGCGAGAAGCTGCTAGAAGCTTCCCCTATGTCCGATAGAGCCAATGACAGCTGGCTCCAAGACAGACCTGCCACTGGCCAGGGCCGAGCAAATCAGCAACAGTGGTAGTGCCTCTGGGATAACATATTTAAGAAGGAGGGGAAAAAAAAAAAACAAACAAACCACTGGGACAAAAAAACCCCAACACTGGGACACAAATTGCAGCCAGAGAGAGGAGTGAGAATATGTGAGAGGAACAACTCTGGAGACACCAAGATCAGTGAAGAAGGAGGGGGAGGAGGTGGTCCAGGTGCCAGAGCAGAGATTCCCCTGCAGCCCATGGTGAAGACCATGGTAAGGCAGGCTGTCTCCCTGCAGCCCGTGGAGGTCCACGGTGGAGCAGATATCCACCTGCAGCTCATGGAGGACCCCACACCAGAGCAGGTGGATGTGCCAGAAGGAGGCTGTGACCCTGTGGGAAGCCCGCACTGGAGCAGGCTCCTGGCAGGACCTGTGGACCCGTGGCGAGAGAGGAGTTCACGCTGGAGCAGGTTTGCTGGCAGGACTTGCGACTGTGTGGGGGACCCACACTGGAGCAGTCTGTTCCTGAAGGACTGCACCCCATGGAAGGGACCCATGCTGGAGCAGTTGATGAAGAACTGTAGCCCATGGGAAGGACCCATGTTGGAGAAGTTCGCGGAGAACTGTCTCCCATGGGAGGGACCCCACACTGGAGCAGGGGAAGAGTGTGAGGAGTCCTCCCCCTGAGGAGGAAGAAGTAGCAGAGACAACATGCGATAAACTCACCACAACCCTCATTCCCCATCCCCCTGCACCACTCTGGGGGAGGAGGTAGAGAAATTCAGGAATGAAGTTGAGCCCGGGAAGAAGAGGGGGGGGGGGGGGGTTTTAAGATTTTTTTTTATTTCTCATTATCCTACTCTCAGTTGCCTGGTAATAAACTAAACTGATTTTCCCCAAGACGAGTCTGTTTTGCCCCTGATGGAAATTGCTGAGTGATCTCTCCCTGTCCTTATCTTGACCCATGAGCCTTTTGTTATATTTTCTCTCCCCTGTCCAGTTAAGAAGGGGAGTGCCAGAGCAGCTCTGGTGGGGCACTTGGCACCCAGCCAGGGGCAAACCACCACACCATATAACAAAGATTTTTGCCTGGCAGCAAATTTTGTTTCAGAGAATGAAATTAACAACAAGCTTAATCTTTTTTTGCTAACACATAGAACAGAAATATGGAGAGGTCTCTTATGTCTGCTCCATCTTTGTTGGCCTGACAATAACTTGTGACACCATCAGCAGGATCTTTACTTTAGGATCGGCTGCTTAGATGATTTCATTTTGAGGTTTAGACAATTTCATGATGGAACAAAGGCAGGACTGGAGCAAGTCTGAATGCTTTAAATTCATTTCCTCCAGTAACACAAGTTCATGTCATCTCACCAACACTGCTTATTATATATTTTGTCACGCTGTTCTCAGCTGATTCCTGTATGCTTCAGGTATCCAGATTAGATTCAGGGCTTGATGGAGAGCTGTTAAATGCCATTGTTGTGAGCAATAAGACTGTCTTATCTGTCTGCTGACAACTATACCCTGATTGCTCCTTCCCAGGATCTATGCAAATAACAGTGAATTGAATTTCCTCTGCATGTTCACCTTTTGGAGTGATTAATGACCTTAAAAACATCACTTTTCCAGGTAAACCGTCAGCCATTCGTTACAACTAACAGAAGGCGTGTGCTTCCAGCTGTAGAGAAATTATCCCCCCCAAATACCTCAGTGGTGGGAACCGATGAGATTTTCAGCAAACCACAGATGCCCAGAGCAGCCTTCAGAAAATAACAAAGATATCTTTTTGACAAGAAGGTCATAATTTTTCAGACAAATTAAAGTCTGAGAGGTGTCTGTCAGAGCAGCAAGAGCAGGCTGCTCCTCAGGGAAGGCGAGCTGGGAGACAGGGTGGCAGCGAGGTGGCAGGGCACTGTCCTCACCAGCAAGGGCACAGTCCCACAGTGCATGAGCAAGGAGAGCAGGACAGGTCCGGTGATGGTAACCAGGGTCAGTCACAGCCCAGAGATCCCCAGGCAAGTCCCTGGTGATGAGGTAGGTCTGAGGTCAAGCCAGAAAGTCAAATCAGCAGGTCAGGGTCTATATAGCTGAATTTACTACATGTAGTGCATTTTATTAATCTTTTATACCTTTTTTTTGTTCTCCTTGCTACCCCTAAAACTGATTTTTTCCAGATCTAGGTTTGCTTTTCATTAAATCACTGCTGGTGAGTCTGGTGCCAGCCTGTTTCTACTTCTCAAGGCCATCACTATCATAGCAAGCCTCTGTTCCTCTACACTATATCATCACATTACAGCCATAAATGTGTCAGTCTACATGGAACAATTACTTGTAACTACCATCTATATAAAACTATGGCTATGCCATATGAAGATAAGCAAAAGTGAAACAAATTAGGCGTAGCCACCTGATCATTAGCAAAACTGCTGTGGCAGCTAAACCAAGTAAAAACAAAGCTCCAGGCAGGTGAAAATAAGTTCAGACCAAGCAAGCCTGACAAGCCTCAGTCCTGAGGCCTTGCAAACATAATACAAAGCCTGTGTTCTGTTACTATCAATGGCAAAACTGTATTTATGGATCACAGGTCTACAATGTAGCAGTCTGCTTGGAGAAAAAAGGAAAAAAAAAGGAACTTCTGCACATTCTTATTCAAGAATCAACCAATATCTTGATTTTGGAAGAAACTTTATTATTCTGAAGAATTAAATAAAATATATGCTTTGGCAAGACTAAAGTCATCCAAGTGCATACAAATAGAGACTTAGGAGTATTACTAAAAATTATATCTGTTGTAGTAACATTCAGATTAAGGATCATGGCACCTATGAAGTAACTTATTCCTAAAATTCATTAATACATTCAGGAGGTTAAACTTATAGGGATGCAAAGTGAAGAGGAGGTTTCTTATTCAGAAAAATCTTTTAGTGAGCCACACCTAATGTTAATATTGGCACGCTGTCTTTGCTATTTGTTAAGTGGCTGAAGGATAAGTGTGGAGAATTTAATGCAGCTGCCTGTGTATGGTTCTGACAAGAATTTAGTAACAGCTTCTAAAAGAATTGATAGATTTGGGCTGGGAATAAAACATCAATCATTTTTGTAAATGCTAGTAAACAAAGACACAAATATTCATATGAGCACTTACTTTATAATCCTAAGGCAAGGCTATGTGTTCCCCTCTGACCTTCCATAAACTTCAAAAGAGAGCTGGGCCAGAAATTGTAATATTCTTCATCAGATTTACAGCTTAATGTTTATTGAGCCGCAGTGAGCTCCAGTTCAGCTGAGTTATAGAAAACAAGTTGAAAGTGGAGGGTTTTAGAAGACATGAACTGTTAATGGTCACATTTCAAAGTGTTTGGTGGTTTAATTCTGTTCTATGAAAAGAAAAATCCATGAGTCTGGATATATACCCAAAACATCTAAGCTTTCTCACTTTGAAGGAAACAGACCAGAGATCTCAGTCTTTCTTTAAATATTTTAACATTCTCATTCCAAATGAGAGATTGAGTTAGAGACACTCAAATGGAAATTCACAAATACACCAAAGTTAACCAAAATGTTAAAAAACTCAGGTGTTTTACCTGTGTCTTGAGCTAAAACTTCATAGATTTAGGATCTTACCCTAAATCAAAAAAGTTGTCTCATCCCTATTTTGATCTTGAGTAAAAGATTTCGTCTTGCCTGCTTGGAAGTAGTTGGAGTTGGAAATCTTGATTATTTAGACCTTCCTGAAATAAGATGGTATTTTGCTTTTAGCTAAACCATGGGTTACTTTTCCTAGAAATATCCACAGGTCATATGACTTTTGAATGTACTGATGACAGATAACCATTTTTCCTTGATATACCCCTGCATTAGATACACAAATAACAGATTTCATTTTCCTGAGAGGTGTCTGGGCAGGGCACTGTGAGTTAAAAATGACTTACAAAGAACATTTTCATAGGCTTAACAAACTAAACCCGCTGCAGGTTGCTGGTAAGAAAGAATATTAATTGAAAACACAAAAAACACTAATCTATTAAGACGAAAGTGACTTAAGATAGTGTGGGACTCTACATTAAACACAGCTGAAAGGTGCATACAAATATCAGAGGAGTAATATGTGTATATAACTCTGTTGTGACCACATCTGGAATGATTGAACCACTTCCGAGTGCAACATTACCTAAAATATTGTGTTGGAGAGACCTCTATATACGTAACAATAATAAGGATGGAAAATTAGTTAAAGGTACAGATGACAGCCTTAAAAATGCAAATATGTTTTAAGATGTTGTATTCGGTTTGCGTGGCAAGGTATTGGTAACAGGGGGGCTACAGGGGTGGCTTCTGTGAGAAGCTGCTAGAAGCTTCCCCTATGTCCGATAGAGCCAATGACAGCTGGCTCCAAGACAGACCTGCCACTGGCCAGGGCCGAGCAAATCAGCAACAGTGGTAGTGCCTCTGGGATAACATATTTAAGAAGGAGGGGAAAAAAAAAAAACAAACAAACCACTGGGACAAAAAAACCCCAACACTGGGACACAAATTGCAGCCAGAGAGAGGAGTGAGAATATGTGAGAGGAACAACTCTGGAGACACCAAGATCAGTGAAGAAGGAGGGGGAGGAGGTGGTCCAGGTGCCAGAGCAGAGATTCCCCTGCAGCCCATGGTGAAGACCATGGTAAGGCAGGCTGTCTCCCTGCAGCCCGTGGAGGTCCACGGTGGAGCAGATATCCACCTGCAGCTCATGGAGGACCCCACACCAGAGCAGGTGGATGTGCCAGAAGGAGGCTGTGACCCTGTGGGAAGCCCGCACTGGAGCAGGCTCCTGGCAGGACCTGTGGACCCGTGGAGAGAGAGGAGTTCACACTGGAGCAGGTTTGCTGGCAGGACTTGCGACTGTGTGGGGGACCCACACTGGAGCAGTCTGTTCCTGAAGGACTGCACCCCATGGAAGGGACCCATGCTGGAGCAGTTGATGAAGAACTGTAGCCCATGGGAAGGACCCATGTTGGAGAAGTTCGCGGAGAACTGTCTCCCATGGGAAGGACCCCACACTGGAGCAGGGGAAGAGTGTGAGGAGTCCTCCCCCTGAGGAGGAAGAAGTAGCAGAGACAACATGCGATAAACTCACCACAACCCTCATTCCCCATCCCCCTGCACCACTCTGGGGGAGGAGGTAGAGAAATTCAGGAATGAAGTTGAGCCCGGGAAGAAGAGGGGGGGGGGAAGGTGTTTTAAGATTTTTTTTTTTATTTCTCATTATCCTACTCTCAGTTGCCTGGTAATAAACTAAACTGATTTTCCCCAAGACGAGTCTGTTTTGCCCCTGATGGAAATTGCTGAGTGATCTCTCCCTGTCCTTATCTTGACCCATGAGCCTTTTGTTATATTTTCTCTCCCCTGTCCAGTTGAGAAGGGGAGTGATGGAGTGGCTTGGTGGCACCTGGTGTCCAGCCAAGCTCAACCCACCACAGATGTATACATATTGCATACATTATGGTAATCATCGACCATCATGGTTAACAGTCCTACTCACATGGTTCAGTACTCAGCCTTATCATACGTGCTTTGTTGGACTGGCTATAAAAGAAACAACCATGTATTTTCTTAAGCGAAAGGTAAAGAAAAAAGTCTAAAACCACTCAGGGAGGTTATTCTTATAAGGTAATAATTATTTTAATGAGTCACAAAATGATGTGACTAAAATCAATAGGATTAAATTTGTAGAAGAAAAATGGAGGTTATACCTTAGATGAAAATATTTTCACTCTGAGATCTACTGGACTGTGGACCCACCTATTAACTGTGGTCCTACTTCAAGGAAGAAGGGAGAATTCTCATCTCTTTTGTTACTTCCTGTGACCGATAAAATTAGATTGAAAAAGCCTTTAGAGAAAATACACTTGAGTTTTCAGCTCATTTTCCTTGTTATAATCTCTTTCTACACCCTTTTCCTGCTGTTAGGAATGGCTTATTGAAGGAAAAAGTATTTTTACTGTTATAAAAATGCTTCCTAGGAAGAGAGGTAAAGGCAGATAAATGCAGCTTGAAAGACACTTGGCAAATGCATTTCTGTTTCTAATGTTAGCCTGACACTAAAAGGATAATGGAATATGTCCAAAGTGTCACTGAACCTCTCTCCTCTTCTTGGTAATGTAACTCTGAACAAGTTGGTAGATAATGCAGACTTAGAACATTCTAAAATAGTTTTTTATGTGAATGCCTCTAAACACCTTTTACATATTCCTAAAAATGTGTAAGGGAAAACTAGCTGTTTCAAAGATAGCCATCTATGCCTGAGTCCTGATTTTCGGCTTTTCACAGCATCACTATCTAATATTGCAGACATTCAGAAAGACATATTTGGGAATTATATTAAAATTTTCTACATGCTATCTAAAAAAATTTTTTTTAGAACAGAAGAAAGTAATAAAAACTGAGATGGAGATATAATTAAAGATAATTTTCTTGCACAGAAAAAGCAAAACATTGAAAATTATTTTAATTTAGGAGTTGTAAGTTTGACTGGGAAAGTAAACACGGAATTTCATATTCTAAACTAACCAATGGTTTAGAATTTTTTTTACATTTGATCTTTCTCTAAGACTATTTGCATTTCATTATTTCTTGCAAGTATTAATGATAATATGGGTTTCAATCTGATGTTGAAATTAAAATATTTCTTACTAAATACTACATACAATATAGAGTATTATATTTAGCAGAGCTAAATGAAATATTAAATATAAAGCAAATTAAATCCTATGCTATGAAAATCAGTAACAATTTAACCATTAATTTCAATATTGCTAGTATTTTTCCTATTAAATGCACATTCATATGCAATAGAAAGCTGAGAACTAACACTATATTTGTAATCATGTCTTGATTAAGTTCATACCATAATTTATGTGGAATATCCTTGAGCAATTAATAGCACATTGTATGTATAGACAAAGCTTTTCATATTAAGTGAAATCAATAGTATAACTTTGAAACACATCTTGGATTTATCTGCAGAGAAAAATCAATATCTATCATTGCAAAAAGGTTAATAGTATCTATTAAAATAAAGGCAAAAATTGTTTTTAGTTATTAATTTACAATGTAGTTAACTAGCATTAATAAAAATATTTACATTGTCCATACTTTCCTATGATGAGATTTCCTATGATTCTAAAATTCTTTGGCAGTTCTTTGGTTTTGACAGCCCATCTCACAACCATTCTCATTGATATCAGTGGTAATGTTTTAAACTAGTAGCCTCAAAAGTTTTAGAAGCAGGCCCACTGGAGCTTTTATTCTGAAGGACTTCACAGCTTTAAAAAGTAAATGACATATCTCTTCAGACCATGTTTCTGTGTAGTTCTGAGAAGAGAATTTCCAATTCTGTTTTCCGGAGTGTTGTGTTCTCTCTACTGATGTTCAAAGTAATCTCTAGATTAGATATAAATAAAAGGCACAAAACATTTAGCTGTGCAAAGAGATCAAAAGATTAGATAGGACAGGATGGCTATGAAGAAACTGAGGTGGAAAGAATCAAAAGTAAATGGTCAGTCATTGAATGATAACTCAAAGTTCTGTAAAGCAATCAGGTAATATTAGTGTTAGACCTCTACATATCAGTCTCTATGCAGACCAGTCATCACAGTGCTGTTCCCTGCTCCTGAGGGACTGGCTCCATTAGGGGGGAGGAATGATGTGCATCATTAATGTGTGATAGAAGAAGGTATGGGGTGGGATTCCCCTAATTCTTTGCCCTTAAGAGTGATCACAACTGTATCTCCCTGTATCAAGCATACCTAAGTATCCTCTTGCTTGAAAGTCAGGCTGAGAAAAATTCAAAACAGTCCCAATCAATTCAAGCCATTTTTCAGTGAAAGTTCGGGGTTCATTGAAGCCTCCACAGTCTGAACTCCACACTCTGGACTTCCTCAGAAAAACTGAAGCCTCCTTTAAGCCTCCACAGGCCCCATTTATATCAGTAACATGCCAGCACATTGTATCCAGTCCAGGACCAAGGCACCATTGCTGGCACTCTGTGAACACAAAAGAGAAAACCAATTTCATACCTTCAGGGTATATGTTCTAAGGCACAAAGATAGGCACACTGATAGAGATATTACAGGTAAGACAGCAGTTAATAGTGCTCCTGTCATATCAGCAGGCGAACCCTCAGTTTTCCAGTGCACAGCTAATTTCCTAATCTTTCCCAAATGCAGATGGAAAGAAAGAAAACAAAACTTTCTTACCCATTGTTTTCTGATCCAGTAGAGATGTCAGTTTTGCCTAGACCTTCAGATACCTACTTTAGAATGGAATAAAAGCTGAGTACTTGATTTACTTTGAGGACTTAGACATATTCCTGTTGCTTCAAGCTTTTTTCTTTTCTGTGCCTTGAGACTCCCACCTATTATTCTTATCTTGCTTTATGTACTTTTTATGGTCTAAACTCAGTGCTGCCCATATTTTCACAATATCCTTTACAACGGCCTACACTCTCTACAAATGCAACTGTGTGCCACATTGCATTTACCTGGGAGATGGAGACCCGGTAGCATTCCCCTGCAGTTTAAGTCTGGAACATCAGCTGCATCTCTCTCTTCTAATTTATGAACAAGGAAATTACCCCCAGAAGATACTGTCTTTTTTCTTATGGAGGGTAGAAATGGAAGGAAGAATACTTTTCTTAGGTTTACAAGCCACTATCCTTTCACTTAAACAACTAAGTAAACAAGTTTAATATTCTTACATTGTGTAATCTTGCCATCATGAATTGATTAAGTGCACTGAGTTACAAAGACTCTTAGCCTATTCAAAACTAAACCAACACAAATCTTTCTGTATGAACTTATGAAATTGGATTTTTCTCTCAAACTCAGACACAATATTTGTTATGAGACTCTCTATTTATTATGGAGTTGTCGTGGTTTAGCCCCAGTCGGCAACTAAGCAC
>VYZW01002413.1:7389-29229 GCA_013401315.1 Balaeniceps rex | reverse complement strand
GCAGCTGAAGGAAGGAAAATATGATTGTGAGAATACTGGGGAAAAAATACTCCTATTGCCAAATCTTGGATAAAATTCAAGCCTTTTGAAAGCTGGCTTATCACTAGTGTTTGGATGGTAGGGACTTCTACAGATTTTACACACACATATTTGTGTACACTGCATAGACATATAGGCATTATCTGACATCTGACCCTATCTGTAACAGTTAATAATTTACTTGCCTTAACAGTATAATGTGGAAGACAGAAAATAGCATACGTTTTCTTAAATAAAAATACTGGGGGGGAGAGGAAAATGAGGAAAAATATCTAAGACAGGAAAAGAATCTAAACCCACAACTTTAGAAAAATCCCTCAGAAATCTGAACAGCCCATGAGAGATGAGTTCAAGCTGTAAGATGAATTCACACTGTTTTGTATGCACTAGAAAAACCCTCCGCGAGCAGCAGTAATTCTAGTTGGTTAGAAAATGGTCTGTAAGAGCAAAGTGAAAACAATGGCGTCCTCTTCATCCTAAACCCTAATCCTACTTACTCATCCCCAAACATAACATAAGCATCAATGCTCATGATGACCATCACAGTCTGAGAGCAGAGCACAGTCCTACCTTTGGATGTAAAAGGTACTCTTGCAAATATACTCTCTGGTGACTAACTCTCCATCTCTGTTCCTGAACTTCACAACAAGCAGTTAAGAATTATCAGGAAAACTTCCTAAAAAGGCTAACCTGAAGCATCGTAATAACTCTTAAAAGACCAAAACAGAAAGAAAAGGTTCTTAATCCATCTTTCTATGAAGAGGCCCTTTGGGGTCTGCCTTTTAAGGAAGTGAGCTACAGCTCAGCAGCTGCACCATGTGTGAAATATTATAGCACTTAGTCTTTAGCTGCTGGATGAGGTGCCTAATGATTCTGGGGAGGTCTGACTACTGCTGCAAGCACTCCACAGCTGTGAGGAGACAGAGGTGTGTATCCAAGTTTACAATACTTGTACATCTGCAGGAATACGGGGTATTTGTATCCAAAATTCAGTTTTCAGTGGAACCTTCATAACGGAAAATGAAGGATGACGACACAGAAACAATACAGCTCTGAATGGGGAGACTACCTTATGGTCTTTTCCCTCAGGAACACAAAGATCCTTGCTTAGATTTAATCTGTGGGTAAAGTGAAGGACAAAGGACCAATAGACAGGACCAAGTATATCCTGATGTATCAAGGCTAGACAACTTGCTTCTCATCAGCGTATCTTGCCTAATCAAAAAATGGAAAATGTAATAGGGAGCTTCTCTCAGGCCCCAGGAAGCTGGTGTTTGGACTACACATAGCTATATATCTTATATACACATAGCTATATAGCAGGCCAAAGAGGGCAGGAAGAGACTTGGCTAGCTCAAAGACAGATAGAAAAATGAGTAAGGAAGTTAAGTTATGAGCTTAGAGCTTTAAAGAGGAAGATGGAGCCTGAACTGAATGAAACCCAAGAAAAAATGAAGAGTAAAAAAAGAAAGCTTGTAACTCACTATCTGTTCCCCTATGGGCTGATTCTCCAGGCCTCGGCAGTCACAATTCTGCTCTTCCATATACGAGATGCTGCTTGCACCTGGGGAATCTTTGGGATTAGCTTCCATATCTTAATACTTCAGGTGGTGAGCATAATCAAACATTCAAGAAATCTCTCTACCAAAAAAAAAATCCTGACACATTCCATATGCACAGGGCTGGCATTTGGATATCAAATCTGCAACACCTAACTCTGCCAAAATGTTTCCCAAGACTCCAGAAATAAAATTCTTCATTGTGCCCTCACTTGACTGCCAAAGGGATCCTTTTTATCCCTTCTTTTGACCCTCCCTACACAAAAGTTTCCAAAGATGAGCAAGTGCCCAATTTCACATTTGGCAATGCTAGAAACAACATAGCAATGGCCTTGAAATGTTTGCCATTTCTACTTGTCTTGACACTAATTATACACACAAGGCAGCTTCATCTGCACTGGGCAGAATGGCTCAATGCACAGCGGAGTTCAGTGCCTTCAGATCCGTGCATTTCCAAGCGAGTCAAGCGTGCATTATAACTGCAGTCACAGCAAGTTTCTGATGTGCTTCTCCAAGACTGACCCCTCCTTTTTCTTTTTCTTATTTTTCCCCCCTCTCTTTTGGTTTTATTTTTTCCTACAAAACATAAAGTTTCTCTGAGACAATCAGAGCATGACTTCCATCCATTTGTTTCATCAGGCTAAGTGTGCCACCTGCTTTTTCACATTCCCTTTTTTTTTTTTCCCCTTTTGAATAAACTCTCCATTATCAAAATAAAATAACGTCATTTACAAAGTACCACCTCAGCAGCATGCCTCAGCCTTCATTTCACAGGGCTATGCCAGCAGCCACAAACAGAATCAAAGCAGCCAATTAAAAATCCATATTCATTAACGAACATCATGTGTACTATAATGCCCTGCATTGACTATGCCACCACAGAGGATAGGAAACTCACTGAGTTTTCCTGCTCTCAGTCTGAAGCACCATTTTATTAAAGGAAGAGGTTTACCTTTGCTACTCCATGGGCCAGCAGGAAGAGGCCCAGTGACCTGTTAGCCCATCAGGCTAGGACAGCAGAAATGACAGCTGTTGACCTTTTGCCTTAGAGATGCCAGACACAGGACCTTGCCAGGATGAGGAGCACAGAGAAGACCATGAAACCCTGCCAGACCTTTCCCACTGAGGCCTTTAGGTACCAACAGGGCCAGTTGCAAACCAATCTGCAGCATTACAAGCAGCCAGCATAATAAACTCTGCATATGCCTGATTGGTGCAACTCATTGGCTGGGCAGGGCCAGATCCAAGCTGATGTAGTAAATTAGCGCATTGTCTTGGCTTCAGGGAAGTTACGTTGCTTTACACCATCAACAATTTACCACCGCAGAAAGTCACATACCATAAGTACAATATTTCAGACCTATACAATGAAGTTATACAAACACATGCCAGGATTATTTATTTATTTGTACCCACAAGCTTGAGATTTACAACTCTTAATAAATACGAGCTGGGCAATTTGCTTGCTATCTTTAGCTGGAATGCTTTGTGCGGGGAATAGCTGTCAGCCACTGGGAGCTGTGCTCCTCAGAGCAGCGGCTTCAGACAAATAGAGGCCTCTTAGAATTAAACTGGAGAACTAGGGTCATTGTTTTGTGGTGGAAAAGAAGCTGAAGATAGTAGACAGCAAGAAAACATAAGCACTTACAGAGAACCAATCCCAGAGCTTTTCCAGCCTGTTTTCCTAAGAAAAGGAGCCTTACATCATCACATTGCATATGTACAAGTGTGACTGTCAGTTCTTCCAGAATAGCTTCAGAGCCCACTGTCCAATTCTGACCAAGTTCAGCAAACTTTCACAAGACTCACAGGTAATATATTCCTACTGCCTCCAAAAAGACAGGCAGCCAGGTAGAGGTAAGAAGTTCTGCTAATATCCTCACTGTGGAAAAAACTGTCACGTGAACTCAGCCTTCTGTCAGAACCAAAGCTATGCAAACCCAATACCCACATCGATAGGAAATCAGATCTCATCAGATCTGCCATCTTCATGCAGACACTCACCTTGGCACACGAAGGAAGATGGTGTTTCCCCAGGGTGGACTCGTGCAGTGATGAACACCACTTTCTGTTCAGCCCCTGGAAGCAGGTTCGCTGCAGCAGGAGGCAGTGGCAGCGCACAGGAGGAAAAAAGAGAGATAAAGATCCTTAAACTGGGTCCTATATGTAGGACACAAAGGGTCATTAATATTAAAACATATCCTTTTATTAAATTTGTTCATACATTATAAATAAGCACAATCTATAATTAAAGGAGGCAGCGTCACTGGGTCTCCATACCAGGCCATATAGCAGACTGCACAAGAGCTGCAAAACTAATGACATCCAGCCAAACCTGCAACAACAAAGTTAGCTCTCTTTAAAAACACAGATTTACTATAGTGAGTTTAACTGCACTGTAATTGCTCTCTCACTTGTGATAAATGTCCCCCTGGGGAGACAAGAAGAACAGTGGGGGTCCATTCACAACGCAAAGCCAATTGCACCCTGCATTACACTTGATGCAAGCCTTAACAGTGCCAAACAAGGGTAAAGTGCTAACAAATGACATTTATTAGACCTTGCTTTGGGGGATTTGGGTTTGGGTTTTTTTGGGGGTTTTGTTTTTAGGTTTTTTTTAATCTCTTAACTATTTGGGACTGCATCTGCCCTGACTGAAAGAGATGTTCAAAAACAATAAAGTATGGAAAAGAGACCAGGATTAAATCCAGCAACCTTCTCCAGTGAGGGCATGAAAATGTGCTGGGTCCCCTTCAAATTACAGATAGGTGGAAGGGAGACTTAGATTGCAACTACACTGAACTTAACATGGGTTAATCCCCCAGTATTGAAACCACACTACTTTGGCCACTTGCTTCAGCTGTAAACTGCATGGGTCAAGCAGGATGTTTTCTCTGTTTGTGCAGTGACTGCATTTAATAAACAGGAAATAAAAATTACACTCTTTCAAAATGGGTTCTGGGAATTTTAAAGACCATAAGAGGTCAGGACCTCAGTTAGATGTCTTATCTAGATCTGAACACACACACACAGCAGGGGTAATACTAAACACAGCAGGATCCAATTGCTAGAGACAGTTTAAATGTTTGTTTTGAAATAAAAAGTTTACACACTGAAAGGAGACTGGAAAATAAATTCAAGCTTTTTTTTTTTTTTTAATTAGGTAGATGCATTACATATATACCCAAACATAGACTTTTAATTTCAGAGATGTTTGGGAGTCCTTGAGACCATACCTGAGTTATTTTTTTAATTTCCTGAATTCTTAGAAATGATCAGTTTCCCCAATGGTAAATCACACCTAACAGCACCACAGGAATAATCGATATATTTTTGGTTGTTCTCAGGAGACAATCTCAGCAGGTTTCTTTTTTATTTCCTTAGCCTCTCTAAATGTCCTACAGCTGCTCACCCTGTAACTCAGCCGTTCATTTGTTCTTTCATACTCCAGCTTCACCACTCTCTGGTGTTTCTGAGCCCCAGAGGCAAAGAAATATAAGAAAGAATGTCTCTGACAAACATAGCAGCTGGTGGGGTCAATTCTGTCTGCAGAAGAAAAGTGGGAGGCAGCAAAAAGGAACACAACACCGTCAGCTAGAAGTTGATGACCACCCGACATAATTTGCATTAACATTAAGTAGCATGGGAGGAAGGAGATAAATCAGCAAACCAACTTCAACGAGCAAAAGGAGAAGGCTGGGATCACTTTTTGCAAGAGGAGAGGAGTTTTCCTCCTCTCTTGGAAAAACAGCATTACATTAGAAGGGACAGTGGCTCAGCACAGAAGTGATGCTCAGCAACATGACTGCTACTGTTTGGAGCTGGAACAGCTCCTTGGTTAGGAAATCTTTTGGACAGAGGATTAGTCTGAGGGTTTTTGTGGGTTTGTTTTTGTTTGGTTTTAATTACAACATTTTTGTTATTTATGCTTTACCCTTTTAACAGTTATTAAAATCATTAGTCAGTTCATTCTCCTCTGGAACTGAAGAGAACTTTCCCAATTTAGGGCTCAGTGCAAAGCTGCTTGGAGTCAACGGGAGATGTGGCACTGGGTGCAAGCCAGGACCTCCCTTGCCTGCTTCCTTGGGGGATGAAAGAGCATCAAATTACCACCCTGCACTCAGTGCCAAGCAACTTCACTCTGCCCTGGTTTACAGTCCCCAATGCACTCACTTCCCAGCCCAGTACATTCGCTGCAAAGCGCGAGTTTGCTGCACAACCTTGCAACGTACAGACCCTTCCATAGCACTCAGCCTCCTAGGCATGCAGTGCTCAAAATGAGCACAGGCACAACTGGCTGTCCATCTTCATGCAGCAGACATTTTTGCCAAGTTTAAGCCCAACAATACCTTTATAAATCTTTTTCTTTAAGCAATACCCTGCATTATTCATACAGAAACAATAAAACGCATGGCATGTGTGACTGTGCACATGTGTATTTCTTTCTGGTATTTGGGCTGGATGGAATAATGTGACCTGTTAACTTTTTTTTTTTAAGACTAATTTTCATTTTCAGTGTTTGGATTTCAGAGTATGTGCATCTGCATGAGCAAATAAATATTTAAGAAATGTTTCTGTTAACATTTTGGAAAATCATATATCTTTAATGCAGCTTGGGAAGTCTAGAAAATTCAGTAGTGTCTTCTAAATGTGGGTGAATCTGGTAAAAGTTGCTGTGGTGAGTAAAGTCCCTGCCTAAGTACAAGGCTCTATGAACATATGGGAAGAAACTAAACTGGCAGGCAAGCTTTCAGTTCTGCAGGTCCTCTTCAATCACAGTTCAGCTACTCTGAAAATGCTGGCAAAAGGGGGACATATGAGGCAACATGGATGCCCATTAGCCAACCTATGGAACTAGGTGCACCAAGGGCTTCCAATATGAACCAAAGACTAGCTCATACTTAATACTGTAATACCTAAGAGTTTGAGATGGGGACTTAGAACCTGGCTGGTGCAGAGCACGCATTATTTACAGGCTGGGCTCCCAGCCTGAACCCTAATCCCACACCAGCACATTATTACCCGTCCATCCAGACATCCCATATGTGGTCTTGGAAATCATATATTCAGCCTTGCACGCTTGTCTTGGTCTCCATAACGTCCTGTGACAAAAGGAATGGCAAGTATGTATGTACACCACACACCTCCAAACACTCCCCTAAGTCTAAACAGCAACAGCGCTGTCCTCTGTGGTTTTATACATAGCCTAAAAATGAAAGGGTGAAAGAAAAAAGAAAGAAAGGACAACTATGATCAGGCTACAGTAGTTAGGATTTAAAAAAAAAAAAGTTTTGTGTTCTTTTTTCTTTACCAATTGTAGGGGGTGTCCGTGCCCAGGTGCCGGCAGCAGGGGCTGCACGGCCGAGGTCTCCGAGGAGAGGCTGGGCTGCCCGTGCCGGTCACGGCTGGTTCCAGCTGGTTCCAGCCAGCTCTGCAAGGCCCCACCACAGGGCACAGCTGAGCCCCTCAGCAAAGGTGGTGGCACCTCCTTGAAAATACATTTAAGGAAGGGCAAAAATGCCGCACAGGCAGTGAGGAGCGAGAGGGAAAAAAGTGAGAAACACCCTGGTGCTCACTAGGCTTGGAGGAGAAGGGGAGGGTGTGCTCCAGCTGCTGGGGCAGAGACTCCCCTGTGGCCCTGTGGAGAGACCCGGCTGGAGCAAATACCCACACCGCAGCCTGTGGAGGACCCCGTGCCAGACCAGATTCTCCTGAAGGACCACAGGAAGGGCCCAGGCTGGAGCAGGGGAAAGTGTGAGGAAGAAGCAGCAGCAGAGAGGAACTGTTTTGGACTGACCACAACCTCATTACTCGTTCCTGGCACTGTTGGGGGGTGGGGGAGGACACGATGACGACTCGGGTAGAGGAGTTGGGAGTGAAATCTGTCCTGGGAAAATAGGGGGGGGCGGGAGGGGGGAGGAAACATATTGTTTTAATTTTTCTCTCTCATTCTCACTATACAACTCTATTTTACTTTGCAATAAATTAAATTAATTTTCCCCCAAGTCAAGTCTGCTTTGCCCACGATGGTAATTGGTAAGTGATATCCCTGTCTTTATCTTGACCCACAAGCATTTTCATCTTATTTTCTCCCCCTGTCCTGTAGAAGAGGGAGCAGCTGGGTGGGCGTCTGGCATCTGGCTGAGGTTAACCCACCAAACCAATAATGGCTACAACTATAAAACACCACGTCGTATTTTAATTTAAACGTTACATTGAAAATGCATCCTCTTTTCTACTTCATGATTGAAAAGATCAATCAAAATTCAAAAGATTAGAAGTGTATAGCTTTGATCAGTAGATGCCAGAAGCACTTAAGCAAAATGACAGAAAGGCATGCTCCATTTAGCCACAGCTTTGCCAGTTGTGGAAATGCAGAGAAACAGTCTGTTGTGGTACCCCTTCTACCCTTCCAACTGCCACAGCAGTGAATCTTAGAAACAAAACTATTTGATGAAAAGGTTTCCCAAGGAAAGAAATTTATAGATTTCTAGAATTATTTGTTTTTCATTTTCTCTTCCAGAAAGTATTGAAAATTGAACTAAACATTTTCTTTTCCCTCTGAAGGCTACCACTACCATCATTGATAATATTTGCCTTAACTTAAGAATCTGACTGGGACCTAAACAATCTGCCACTACATGTTATGCCCTCATAGCCTGCTACTCACCCACCACCATCCTGTCGCTCTGCTGCAGAGGAGAATTCCCTTGGGCAAAGCTGTGAAGATATAAGGTGCTAGTCAGAATAAACAACACTAACCTTAAAATCTATTCTGGCTCTAAAGCTACCACAATGGTGATAAACACCAAGCGAATGTCATACTGAAAAGAAACCCAGTTGGCTGCAAGCAAGCAACTCAAATCTCTCACTCTGAATATAACTTGCATTGTTTGGCCCTCAACTCATGTTCTTTCTCCTCTAATGCTATAGCACATACAAGCCAACCACTTAAAGCAATCCCACTGGCAACAGTCCCCCAGCTCTCACCCAGGAAACAGCGATTTCCACTCTTGGTTATGTATTACACTAGTGCAACTAAAAAAAAAGTCCCAGGGAAAGCATTTTCTACTAAAAAAAGACAGATCAAAATCTAAACCTTCATAGGAAGACAGCAAAGTCACTTAGCCATTTTAATTCAACTTTCATTTTTATGCTACTATAAAAACATGAAAACAACAGTATTCGTATGTAGTAGCTTAATAATAAGTATCTAGAAATTTCATGCAGAAATGTTAAATTTATGGAATCCCACTTGCACTACCAAAATGAAGTGCTGTAACAGAACTGAGGTTAAACTTTGCTCAACATCCAGGATCTTTCCTGCTATCACGTCAGACCAGAAACAGACTGCAGAGAGATTGCAGATTTGTGGTTTAAGTCTTGTAGCCATGGTATGATAATGATGTAAGTTCACAAATTTGTACTAAGGCTGATGGAGTGCAAAGGAAGAACAAGTCTGACCCTAGAAGTCTACTTCAGAAAGCCTTTAAAGGGCACCCATCAGGAGAACTTGGAAGTGAATTCTACTCCTTTGCAGAGGACTTCAATGTTGGGGCAAGGTACTAGGAAAAGCTTGCCTTTCTCCCCTCCCAGAGTTAAAGACTCCACAGAGGAAATCAAAAGAACTCTATTGCATTACACTTCACTGTGCTGTCTCGGCTTGTCTGTGTCCAACAGAACTGTAACATCTGCGTCTACAGCTAACATTGATGTTGTTGCTGTCCTGACTGCCTAGTCTCTACCACATTAACCTGCTCTAGCAAATCAAATCCAAGCAGCATTTACTGTACTCTGGCTTTTCCTAAGAGACCAGATTAGCACCTAATTCCATTTATTTTTGTTACTTCTGGTCACAAATGTAATTTCAGGTAAGAGTGCAACATCTCAGCAACACAGAGTACAAAAGAACACCATTTTGGTCACTACAAAATCCCACTGGACTTGGTGAGATCAGATAAACACAAGCTTTTCTTTCTTGGCTTCTTATAGTTGGCCTGAGTGATACAAAGAAACTAAGTGGCACAGAAGGTAAAAATGATGCCATTTGTATCACAGAGATGAGCAAAGACTGGACTACAGTTTTCGAAAGTCAGACACCTATTCCTATGTATTTTTATGTGGAAAGGGAGGCAGCAGTATCTTGGCTCCCATGCAGAATCCATGGGAGGTCGGGTCTGCGGAGGGGGAGCATGCTGCAGGGTGCCCTCATTGCTCATTGACTCACCTCACCTACCACCATGTTCAGATAGTCCCATCTGGAGCAGAGAGGGTTTTTGTTTAGCAAAGCCTCAGTTGTGCATGGACCTTCTACCAAGCAACGGTCCTGCATGTAATGCTCAAAACTGGATTTAAACCTCTCAAGTTCTGGATTTTCATTCAGGTTCTGGCCCTGACTCTGTCAGGTGCTTATATATGTGATTTGTTTGGTGGACTTCTATTGTGTTTAAAAATGTGCATAAATGTAAGTGTTGGCGTAAGAGCTTTGCTGAATTGGGGCCATTTAGCAGGAAGCCTGCCTCTGAGCTCGTCACAATGTTTTGAAGTTGGAGATTGTGCAACTATTATGCTTTATTGCCCATTTTATGCCAAAGTCCCGCTTTCTTTTTACATTCCTCTTAAAAGCAAAGCTATTTTGGAGCATTTAATATTATTTAATCTCTTTACTCTGGCAGCATAGAAATTACAGGGACCATTACAATGGTCCTGTGTGTGCGTATGCTTTATTGATGTATATGCTGACCTAATATCAAATTGATTTTGCTCAGCTTTTCTGCTGACCATGGAAAAATGCAAATTGGGTATTATATTTGCACACTAATTTTATTGGGCCCCTGTGTCTTCATAAAAAGATAAAGTTTGGGCTAATAAAAATAAAACATTTCTGGTGCTAATATAGGCAAATGTTTATGTAGGCAGGTAACAAATTGGTTTGTCATTTAGGGGAGCATAAAGAGCACTAAAATCATCTTTAGGCAAAATAGATCGGTGGCTTTTGCTTAGCTTTTAGCTTTCATTTGCAAAATCAATTTAATGTAGCACAGTGTCTCAAAGACAGGGTGACACAGGATTAAGACATTCATTGTATTCCCCCTCCATAACTCCCCCCTTATTCAGAGGCCCTGGGATTTGAGTTTGCTCTTGTTCAAAGCAAATTAAATATATTCCAGCAGAAAAGGGAAAAAAGGATCATTTAGACTTACGCCATATGCGAGCATCCTATAGGGACAAAGACAGGGGCAGGGTAGGAAAGTAGGACTCAGTGTTCTGAAGGTAGATGCTGAAAGAGTTATCAACACTTGTCAGTGTCACCAGGAATCTGAAAGTGCAATACTTGTATGATCTCCTTGCCTGGCTATTTCTTTGTTCCTCCTTCCTCTTCGCTCTAAGTCCTCTGTAACAATGCCTTTTGCATCTCTTTAACAGCCAACAATCTCTGCTGGAATGCAGCTAAGTGAACTTCGATGACAGTTTAAGTAGATGGGCATATATCATCAGCCTAACTTCTATTTATTGAAATGAGTTGACCTATTTAAATCCCAGAGCAGGCACTATTTCTATCCAGCTCTTGTTTTTCATCCCCTCCTTCCCCTTCCCTCCCTCAGTTGCAGAGTATTTTGGAGGGGTTCCATGCTGTGGGAGGTTACATAAACAGTTTCGATGTTAATACTTGACTGCATTTTCAACCTAATAGCCCAGCAAAGGGATCTGACTGTAAAGCAAAAGGCCAGAAATATCTCCTGGTAAAATTATGCTGAAGCATAAATCAAATGACACTGCAGAGCTATTTGCAAAATCAGAAATGGCAAACGACTATAGAGCAAGATCCCCCTTACCTCCCAGCCCCACTTGTTTGTTTTTAATCTTCATTACATCTTGGAAGCAACCACTTTCCATTTGGGCTTTCTGATACCGGCAGCTCGCTACACTTCTGAGGAAGGAAGATTAACCGCATACAAAACCAGTCAAAGTACACTCACATCTTTCCTCCCTCCTCATCGCCACTAAAAAAACACTCCCAAAAAAATGAAGATTTGTTTTTAAATTATACATACATTTTTGAACGTTGGAACATACAGTTCTATGAATAAGAATAGAAATCTGGAATATGAACAGCACATTATCATCCTCAAATGGCCAAGGTGATGACAACTCACAATTAAGGATGCAGACAATAGCATTTAATGTCACCTACCTGCATCACCGTCATATCATAACAGTTTAGCAGGCAGGTCCCCAGCTTGCTTTCTTTTTCCCTCTCCTGCTTTGCTATTTATAAAGTCAGGTTGGAGTGTAGATAAACCCCTTGCCCTCCAGAGAACAGATGCAGGCAGTAAATTATGGGAAGGCTAAGTGGTACATCAAATGTGTCTCCTCAAAGCTATATATCATCTTGTTAAATTTGATGTCTAATCCCAGAACCCCAGAAATCATTCCCAAAATCCCAGAAAATGCATGTGTCCTTCAGATGATATAGAACAAGAAAGTAAAGTTTGCCTGCAGGGAAAAGAAAAAAAACCACCAAGCCAAAAACATTCTAGCTACGATTTGCTAAAAGTCTTCATTTTACTTGAGTGTCTTTCAATGCTATTTCCTAAAATTTCATAGAGTCAGAACTCACACATCTGTATTTGAATACGTAAACTCTGATCTACAGTACTCATCTCATTTTTTTTCTTGCAATAGTTGATGTCAAATTACAAACTGAATAAGCCATAAAAAACCCTATTTATCTCTCTAAAATTTTTACACCAGAAATGCAGTGGTTTATGTGTGTAGCAGCACCTCTCCAGTTACCACCAGTGACCATAATAAAGATCTTCAGCCATTCCATGGGGTTCTCTTAACTGAGCTCCACAACCCCACATCAGCAAAGATAAGGTAGAAACACTAAGGAGCTGCCTGCAGCCACAAAGGAAGTGGGCCTCATCTTTAGGGAAGGAATTGATACTAACTGGTACCTATCTTGCTCTCTCTTTTCACAGCTGTGATCCCCCTAGAAATGCTCACCATCCCAGTGGCCTTCACTTTATACAAAGGGATAGAAATAAAATATTCAGATGCAAATTTCTACCTGCAATACTACAGTTACATGGGTATCTTTTCAGTTTGTCTTTAAAATCTAGGGATTCAAAAGATATTGCTAGGGCCTGTTATAAAGCAACTCTCTATCAGCTCTCTCCAGTGGAGAGAGCTAAGGCTATGTTTGTTTGCTACAAGTATGTATGGGCTGAAAGATAAGAGAATAATTTATGTCAGAATTTCAGCCAAGATGGCAAATAGGGAATTACCAACCACTCAGAGTAGTCCAGCAGCTACAGGAGCAGCCAGGACACCTTTGTTCTGTTCTTTCCATTTTTGCTGTGGATTTGCCTGTGATTAACTTCAGTGCTTAGATTTTCCCATATAAAAATTGAACAAAACCATATGCACTTCAGAACAGAACTGAGAGTCCCAGTACAGCTGTACTCAAAACTCTTCTAGTTTCTCTGAGATGCAGATCCATATCCTTGCACTCATCGTGGATTCTTCCACAGAAGGCAGTGCTGAAAAGGACATCTATAGCTGCCATGAAACGCAATGCCAGAGTCCTCCAGTCCAGCATCTCTAACTTCTCAAGGCCAGAAATCAGGAAAGATGTTTCTGGGAAGCTGTGACTGGAAAACCTCTACTCACTAGGGCTATGCCTCGTATTCTTCACTTAAGAAACAGACAGAAAGCACAACAGGAGCAGAAGTGAAAAAAGGTGGAGAGGCATGAAATGGTGGACAAAGCTGGACAGATACCTACTCAAGTATCTTGTTCTAAGTAGGGCCAGGTCTCATTCTGGGAGAGGAAAAAAAAAAGTGAAAAGCAGCCAAGGTTCCAGTCAGCTGGGCTAAAGGCTCAAACCTGGGGGAGCAGTGAAGCAATACAACCAACACTGTCACTGGATTCATCTCCTGTATTCCACTTTCAGACACTGACTTGAACAACATGAACCCTTCTCTCTCTTATTCTTCCCAAAACACTAGTTATAAAGAAGTGAGGACACCCCATGCTCAATTACAGGACACAGGAGATGATTATTTTTCTTATTCTTTTGCTGCACTGGACCCTCCCTGGGAGGAAGGAGAGGGACTGACAGGGTTAAGCAGAATAAAGCCTTCAGTCTACAAGACCTGGTTTGAAAGCAGTGATCCCAGGCAGGATGTGCAAGGTGTTCTGCAAGAGGTTTTGGCCTTTACTGAACTATGACAGTGTGTTCTTCGGGAGCTGAGCTAGTGGTCAATAAAAAGCAACCTGCTGAAATGAGATTCATGAAGAGCAGTGCTCCTCAGAACATGACATTGACCTCTCCAGGAAGTGCCAACACTCTCTTCAGAGAGAGGCTTGAGCCCACAAGACAAGAAAAAGACACCAGTGAATAGCCTCTTGTTGTGGTTTAGCTCCAGTCGGCAACCAAGCACCACACAGCCGCTCACTCACCCTCCCTCCCGGTGGGATGGGGGAGACAATCAGAAGGGCAAGAGTAAGAAAACTCGTGGGTTGAGATAAGAACAGTTTAATAATTGAAATAAAATAATAATAGTAATGAAAAGGAGAACAAGCGAGACAAACAAAACCCAGGGAAAAGAAAACAAGTGATGCAACTACTTACCACCCGCCGACCAATGCCCAGCCAGTCCCCGAGCAGCGATTGCTGCCCCCTGGCCAACTCCCCCCAGTTTATACACTGAGCATGATGTCATATGGTATGGAATAGCCCTTTGGTCAGTTTGGATCAACTATCTTGGGCTGTGCCCCCTCCCAGTTTCTTGTGCACCTGGCAGAGCATGGGAAGCTGAAAAAGAAAGTCCTTGACTAGTCTAAGCACTACTTAGCAACAACTAAACCATCAGTGTGTTATCAGCATTCTTCTCATACTAAATCCAAAACACAGCACTGTGCCAGCTACTAGGAAGAAAAGTAACTCTAACCCAGCCAAAACCAAGACACCTCTCTTCACATTCACAGCTTGCCCAAAATCAGAATTCAGACCTGAACATGCAGCACCAGTAATTAAGATGCTCAGCAGAGGTTCTTACACACCAAATTCAAACTTCAAAATACCTCAGCAAGATGGGAGATGCAGACTACCCTCAGGGCTGAAACACTCACACATGTCCCTAAACCAGCCAAAAGCAAATCCTTCTTTACTGTAATATTAGACATTGGTTTCAAATCAGGATGAGAAGGGGTAAAGGGATGGCAAAGATGGGGTAGAAAGTGTCCCCTTTTCAAAAAGAATTGGGGTGACCTCTCCTGGACACACTGCCAGGCCCCTGGTTTTGTTCATTGGTTCTTCACAGTTTTTAATCACAGGGACATGATGTCAGGGAGTCTGTGGCTTGGGAGAAGTCTCAACAGTCCTAAATCAGCTTTGCTTAGGTGTATGTATACCACCCTTGACTATGACTCCAGCACCAGCAAGTGTCACAGACATGACCTCAGACAGAAGCATGCTAAGAATATTTGACCTATACCACATATCCCGCCATCTCGCAAGAGAAAGTCCTGGACACCCTTGTCCTTTCCTTCAAAAGAAATGGTGAGATGCATGCCCAGAGGTAGGGTGCTTTCCATCCTCGTTAAGGGACAAGAATTAAGTAAGCTACCATTCTTATTCAGATGCTGCTTATTACATTTTCCCCTCTGTTGCAAAAACAATTATCACAAAGATATTTAAATTCCACCTGGACACATAAAACCTTCTCCCGCTCTAACCAATCCCTGACGCATCCATCCCCTGGTCTTACATCAATCCAAGAACAGTTCCTCTCACAGATGCGATTCTTCTCAAAGATCTCTGTAAGCACCACATTAACTTCACGTGCACATAAGTATCTGCCAATCCTAATCGTCCTTTTTGTCCCATCATTAGTTAGCAATAAATTTCAGAGGTGCAATCAATATAGCATGGTGCGTATGTGAAAACACATTTTGTTGTCTGCATAGACGCACACTGGAAGGCTGTGTGAGCTTTGTAAACCTTATCTAGTCAGCAAACTGTTAAAACCAATTTATACACACACACTCACTCTCTCAAGGCATTAAGCCTATGGAGAATTTTAATTAAAGTCAAAGGAGCCTTTAAAAGTGGAGGGGGAGAAATCTAGCACAGCAAGAAATAAATTAATAAAAACATGCTCCAAGTTGAAGCTCAAGGGAATCACTCTCAGTCATCATTTATTTAAAGGATGGGACACGTCAAAGATAGGAATGTCAAGTGGGAGATGCTGTGAAGCAGCAGAGGACAGAAAAGGGGATGACAAACTGGATGCCACAGCTTCTGTAGCAGATCACTTTTTGTCACATAGGTTGTGTTTGTGGCTGGCCACCTGCTGCTTGATATTCACTGCCTCTCAAAGTTACTCACTAAAATATCTGTATTCCCTTTCACATTTGATCTGGCAAGGACCTTTTAGCTCACCTAGACCATCCTCACCTGGCCAGCACCCAATTTCTGTGGAAAACTATTCCATTGTCTCACCCTGAGGATATTTTTCTTGGTATTCAGCCAGCAATTTCTTTTGCTGAATTTCAATCTATTTCTCACTTGCCTCTTCCCTTGGTGTTTATATTTTTTAAAATCCCTTAATTTTGTATGCATTGTTTTAGCTTTTGCTCAGGCCGTAGAATATTCCAGAGGAACTAACTGACCCCTTCAGATGAACCCTTACACACAGGCACAGTACAGATCTGCTCAATTCTCGTGTCTTTACGATCTTTTTATAGAGAAAGTTTCAATGCTCAGATGAGAGTTGGCATTCTGCTCTTCACCTGTCATTCTTGCAGCCACTGTATCACATTTTCTAGCCTTTTCCATAGCAGGGGGAAGAGATTTCTTCACTTGAGGCCAGTTGCAAACAAGCAGTGCCACATTGCTTAGCTTTAACAACTCCCAGTATCAGCTGCTACAGCAAGCTTTTGTCACCTCTGCCTGTCTGTCTTGTAACAGCTCACTGGGATGTAAGATGCTTGTGTGGATCAGTGTCCTCAGCAGCCTCCTGGGTCTCCAGCACGGTATTCAAGGGAATATAATTCTTCTAGTTGGTGCTCTGTCACAAACCTCCCAGCATCAGATGCAAATGAAAGTAATCATCCGTAATAAATCATGTGATTATGCTGGAAACCCATGCGTGTCTGATCCTTCATCTACAAGAATTATGGAGATCCAATATTAACTGCATATCTTGACACTTATTATCTCATTTAGCGTTGTGCTGTCTAGTCTTTGCCAGCCAGATCCCTTGGTAGAGACAAAAACTTCATGGATTGATAAGATCCCACATCAGTTTCCATGCAAAAACATGGAAGTGTAACTCATTTCCAACATTAAAAAAATATTGACATTATTTGAAACATTAATACATGTATTTATTAGTGAATGAAATTGAATTATGTTTTGCCCTTTCCCATAAAGAAAAAAAAACCCACCCCCTTCATGGAAAGAGGGTTAGAAAGGTTAAAAAAAATGAAGAAAGTCAAAGTCATTACATTCCAATCAAACTTGATAAATATGTAAATTACAGCAACTAAACAGTTGGCTTTGACAAATGACTTCCACGTAATGGATTTTTCATAGTAATGAGGCTACAGTGCAATTGTTTTTTTAAAGTCTTACATTTCTCATTAATACAAAGTGTGAGTCAGTGTGCACAATGGGGATATTTACCAAAAAAAAATTAAGAGGAGAAAAAAATTCAGACAGCAGTTGACATCACAGAGGGATGCCACAGCCTGAGATGGTGTCATTGCTTCCATCAGCATTGACACATTGTTGACTGGTCTTTAATTAAGTGGCTTGAACTCAAGAAGCTATTCAATGCCAAAAGAAGCATAAAGCCTAGGACTTTGCCACTTGCAATTCATTTGCGATATGTTTATCCATCCAGCACTATCAAAGGTGCCAGCTACATATGCTTTGCAGACTCCACGAGACATACGAAAATGGAAAAAGGCACAAGAAAATCANGGTGGGATGGGGGAGACAATCAGAAGGGCAAGAGTAAGAAAACTCGTGGGTTGAGATAAGAACAGTTTAATAATTGAAATAAAATAATAATAGTAATGAAAAGGAGAACAAGCGAGACAAACAAAACCCAGGGAAAAGAAAACAAGTGATGCAACTACTTACCACCCGCCGACCAATGCCCAGCCAGTCCCCGAGCAGCGATTGCTGCCCCCTGGCCAACTCCCCCCAGTTTATACACTGAGCATGATGTCATATGGTATGGAATAGCCCTTTGGTCAGTTTGGATCAACTATCTTGGGCTGTGCCCCCTCCCAGTTTCTTGTGCACCTGGCAGAGCATGGGAAGCTGAAAAAGAAAGTCCTTGACTAGTCTAAGCACTACTTAGCAACAACTAAACCATCAGTGTGTTATCAGCATTCTTCTCATACTAAATCCAAAACACAGCACTGTGCCAGCTACTAGGAAGAAAAGTAACTCTAACCCAGCCAAAACCAAGACACCTCTCTTCACATTCACAGCTTGCCCAAAATCAGAATTCAGACCTGAACATGCAGCACCAGTAATTAAGATGCTCAGCAGAGGTTCTTACACACCAAATTCAAACTTCAAAATACCTCAGCAAGATGGGAGATGCAGACTACCCTCAGGGCTGAAACACTCACACATGTCCCTAAACCAGCCAAAAGCAAATCCTTCTTTACTGTAATATTAGACATTGGTTTCAAATCAGGATGAGAAGGGGTAAAGGGATGGCAAAGATGGGGTAGAAAGTGTCCCCTTTTCAAAAAGAATTGGGGTGACCTCTCCTGGACACACTGCCAGGCCCCTGGTTTTGTTCATTGGTTCTTCACAGTTTTTAATCACAGGGACATGATGTCAGGGAGTCTGTGGCTTGGGAGAAGTCTCAACAGTCCTAAATCAGCTTTGCTTAGGTGTATGTATACCACCCTTGACTATGACTCCAGCACCAGCAAGTGTCACAGACATGACCTCAGACAGAAGCATGCTAAGAATATTTGACCTATACCACATATCCCGCCATCTCGCAAGAGAAAGTCCTGGACACCCTTGTCCTTTCCTTCAAAAGAAATGGTGAGATGCATGCCCAGAGGTAGGGTGCTTTCCATCCTCGTTAAGGGACAAGAATTAAGTAAGCTACCATTCTTATTCAGATGCTGCTTATTACATTTTCCCCTCTGTTGCAAAAACAATTATCACAAAGATATTTAAATTCCACCTGGACACATAAAACCTTCTCCCGCTCTAACCAATCCCTGACGCATCCATCCCCTGGTCTTACATCAATCCAAGAACAGTTCCTCTCACAGATGCGATTCTTCTCAAAGATCTCTGTAAGCACCACATTAACTTCACGTGCACATAAGTATCTGCCAATCCTAATCGTCCTTTTTGTCCCATCATTAGTTAGCAATAAATTTCAGAGGTGCAATCAATATAGCATGGTGCGTATGTGAAAACACATTTTGTTGTCTGCATAGACGCACACTGGAAGGCTGTGTGAGCTTTGTAAACCTTATCTAGTCAGCAAACTGTTAAAACCAATTTATACACACACACTCACTCTCTCAAGGCATTAAGCCTATGGAGAATTTTAATTAAAGTCAAAGGAGCCTTTAAAAGTGGAGGGGGAGAAATCTAGCACAGCAAGAAATAAATTAATAAAAACATGCTCCAAGTTGAAGCTCAAGGGAATCACTCTCAGTCATCATTTATTTAAAGGATGGGACACGTCAAAGATAGGAATGTCAAGTGGGAGATGCTGTGAAGCAGCAGAGGACAGAAAAGGGGATGACAAACTGGATGCCACAGCTTCTGTAGCAGATCACTTTTTGTCACATAGGTTGTGTTTGTGGCTGGCCACCTGCTGCTTGATATTCACTGCCTCTCAAAGTTACTCACTAAAATATCTGTATTCCCTTTCACATTTGATCTGGCAAGGACCTTTTAGCTCACCTAGACCATCCTCACCTGGCCAGCACCCAATTTCTGTGGAAAACTATTCCATTGTCTCACCCTGAGGATATTTTTCTTGGTATTCAGCCAGCAATTTCTTTTGCTGAATTTCAATCTATTTCTCACTTGCCTCTTCCCTTGGTGTTTATATTTTTTAAAATCCCTTAATTTTGTATGCATTGTTTTAGCTTTTGCTCAGGCCGTAGAATATTCCAGAGGAACTAACTGACCCCTTCAGATGAACCCTTACACACAGGCACAGTACAGATCTGCTCAATTCTCGTGTCTTTACGATCTTTTTATAGAGAAAGTTTCAATGCTCAGATGAGAGTTGGCATTCTGCTCTTCACCTGTCATTCTTGCAGCCACTGTATCACATTTTCTAGCCTTTTCCATAGCAGGGGGAAGAGATTTCTTCACTTGAGGCCAGTTGCAAACAAGCAGTGCCACATTGCTTAGCTTTAACAACTCCCAGTATCAGCTGCTACAGCAAGCTTTTGTCACCTCTGCCTGTCTGTCTTGTAACAGCTCACTGGGATGTAAGATGCTTGTGTGGATCAGTGTCCTCAGCAGCCTCCTGGGTCTCCAGCACGGTATTCAAGGGAATATAATTCTTCTAGTTGGTGCTCTGTCACAAACCTCCCAGCATCAGATGCAAATGAAAGTAATCATCCGTAATAAATCATGTGATTATGCTGGAAACCCATGCGTGTCTGATCCTTCATCTACAAGAATTATGGAGATCCAATATTAACTGCATATCTTGACACTTATTATCTCATTTAGCGTTGTGCTGTCTAGTCTTTGCCAGCCAGATCCCTTGGTAGAGACAAAAACTTCATGGATTGATAAGATCCCACATCAGTTTCCATGCAAAAACATGGAAGTGTAACTCATTTCCAACATTAAAAAAATATTGACATTATTTGAAACATTAATACATGTATTTATTAGTGAATGAAATTGAATTATGTTTTGCCCTTTCCCATAAAGAAAAAAAAACCCACCCCCTTCATGGAAAGAGGGTTAGAAAGGTTAAAAAAAATGAAGAAAGTCAAAGTCATTACATTCCAATCAAACTTGATAAATATGTAAATTACAGCAACTAAACAGTTGGCTTTGACAAATGACTTCCACGTAATGGATTTTTCATAGTAATGAGGCTACAGTGCAATTGTTTTTTTAAAGTCTTACATTTCTCATTAATACAAAGTGTGAGTCAGTGTGCACAATGGGGATATTTACCAAAAAAAAATTAAGAGGAGAAAAAAATTCAGACAGCAGTTGACATCACAGAGGGATGCCACAGCCTGAGATGGTGTCATTGCTTCCATCAGCATTGACACATTGTTGACTGGTCTTTAATTAAGTGGCTTGAACTCAAGAAGCTATTCAATGCCAAAAGAAGCATAAAGCCTAGGACTTTGCCACTTGCAATTCATTTGCGATATGTTTATCCATCCAGCACTATCAAAGGTGCCAGCTACATATGCTTTGCAGACTCCACGAGACATACGAAAATGGAAAAAGGCACAAGAAAATCATTTCAATGACGTCTAAGTAACTTCCCTGCCCACCTGTATCTTCCTGCATCATTTATGGTACAGAAGTTCCTGAACAAATATAGGAGAAATTTCAACATGCATGTCTATGTCATTTGATAAAATTTTGGCTGCTCAGCACTTCCTATTTGAAAGAGGGCTGTATCCACATCCCCTCACTATAAGGAATTTCGCTGCCTGGCATTTGAATTCCTGAGCCAAGGCTACAGAACTGAGCTTATATTTACCCCCAAATGCTCTCAGTACACCCAAGGGTCAGCCAGTACAGGGTGGTGATAGATCAAAGACTATGCTGTTGATTTTAAGTTATTTAAAGTAAAAACAACCCTTCTCACCCCAATCTGTTGAAAATACATAAGGGTGAGGACGGGAAAACACAGCCAGGGGGAATGTCAGCAGGAAATAAGGACAGAGGAGGTTGAGGAGAGGACTGTTTATATGTCTTCTAATAAGCCTATAAACCCTGGCTATATCTCTGCATGGATGCATTTCTTTTGCTGATATAGGATGCATACTCCATGTAATGCTATTCTAGTGAGCCAGGAAAATCTGCATGTAATACAGCAGGAGAATGCTAATGACCTTCAGCCGAGCTGGAATCCCACACTACTTCCCTTTATCAAAGGTAGACTTCAGAGCAAACAGTCAACCTTGGGGTTCCTCATGGAGTTAAAAAAAAAAAAAATCAGTAAACACAACATGACCACAT
>VYZW01002412.1:0-13981 GCA_013401315.1 Balaeniceps rex | reverse complement strand
CCACCTCTCCAGCCTGTCCAGGTCCCTTCAGATGACATCATCCTGGTATTTGCAGGTACCACATGTCGTCCACACCAGCACAAATATTTCCAAAGAAGGAGCAAACTTAGGGGTTTTTTTCCATGCTTATGCCATAACGAAACACCTCCTGTGCCCCATTTGTGGTGCGGCATGGAAAAATTACCCCTTTCCACCCATTTCTACCAGTGGCAAGAAGTGGCTTCCAACAGCAAGGTGTGATCTGCTTGATCACGCTGTTTTAAACACACCCTACCAGGGGACACGTCTTTAAGCTCTAAAAAGCCTGGAGGGGGCTAATTAGCCAAATCCACACGTGAATCAGTCAAGAAGAGATTTCCACCTCATCTCCTCTTGCCCATCCCCGCTGTGATGGCTGCAGGATGGGGCCCGGGGGACTCCCAGGACGTGCACGGACCCTGCAAAGCGTCCCCTCCAGGTCCCCTGAGACCGCTGCTGGCCCCGGGCCGGGGGCTGCAGCCCCACCGCCGGCTCTGGTTGCCTTGGGCAGCTGCTCCCGTGGCCCCCGGCCCCGCCGCGGCAGTTGTCGTGGATATGTCGTGGGGCTCAGCCCTCGCTGCTGTTGCTTTTCATCCGCGTGCGCTCCCCCCGCCCCGGGACACCTGATCTGTCGCCGGGGCTTGGCATGTCACGCAGATGCCGCAGGCACAGGTTGACGTTAAAATTAGCCCTTGGCTTCCTCCCGCCCGCGCGGCCGGTGCCTGTTGGTGTCCACCCAATGCAGCTTTTGGGGTCCTAGCACCCCCAGTTTGGGCCTCCCTCCCACTTTTGCCACAAGCTCTCTTTAAAAATGAACACCATGAAATTATTCTTCAATGCGATGTTCTCCAGTCTCGTGGATGTCACAAGTGCCACTAGCGCACCGATGGAGCAGATGTTTTGGAGATGCTGCTGCACAGGCGTTGGGGCACCGGGGCTGTCTCACCCCTCGGTCCCACGGGGAAGGTTTCTCCCCATAGCCAGGCATACACAGAGGGTCTTCAAGAAATATAAATGTGATATAGAGCAGGTGAGAAGTCCTGGGGCACATATGGCACATCGGCCACCATCCTCGGGCAGGTCTGGGGGTGACCATAACCCTCAGCTCATTTCCAGACCTGGCGCTCGCCCTCTGCTCACCACAAAGCCGTCGGTAATTCCGATGTGATAAAGGATTTTTCACCTCTGCAAAACCGAGCTGAGTGAAATCCTTTGGGAAGTCAGGATGGGATCAACCGGCTCAAAAACTGATGAGCCAGCATCCTTCAAACTTGGGGTTTTTTTGGCCGACCTCTGGCAGGACAGTGGAAAAAACCCCAGTGAAGGACTTTTTCTGGCAGTTTCGAAGCCATGGTTTGCTCAAGACAGACATCTCACGCCCCCAGAGGCCATTTTATGGCAAGATGGGGAGCAATGGGATTGACGGCATGAAAAGACCTGATGCCTCACTCCTGGTAGGGATGAAGTATATGGACGGCGTGATCTCTTCGCTAGACGATGGTCTGAGCCTTTGATTATTTTCTGATCTTCAGCTACATTTTGGACAACCGATTTCCTTGGGAGCATATCTTGACATCAGTGGCGATACAACCACGGCGTGGCCATGGCTGGATCTTTGATGGCGCTTCTAGGGCAAGGGTGGTGGGTCTTACAAACCCCATGAAGAAGAACAGGTTTGGGGTTTTGAGGGTCTCAAGTCTTAGATGGGGGGAAGACAAAAAGCCGCTTGGGAGACCAAGAAGAGAACCTACGGGGGAAAGTGAAGGTGGAAAAATTAAAGGCAAAATGAAGGGTGGGTAGAGAAAGGGTGAAAAGGGAGAAGAAATCTCTCCAGCAAACACCATGGCATCGTACCGTGCCTGGGACCGACAGCAACCCAAACCCAGGCGGGGAGCCAGAAAGTGGGGGGCTCCTGGTTCATGAAAGGGCTTTATTTGAGATTTATTTACACTGAAGTTTAATCTATGCTTATTTGGCTCCTTTATTTTCTGCCTCCCTGTAATTTTCTCTATTCTGCCTTTTACCCCTTTTCTTTTTCTTCTTTTCTCAAAAAAAAAAAAAAAAGAGAGGCGAGGTAGAGAAAATCGTTATGCATTCACTTAAAATTAAAATGAAATATTTCAGCGTTTCAATTTTCCAGTTTTATGGGGAGAAAATAAGAAAACAGGTAAAAACATCACATCCAAAGAGCAACCATTTGGGAGATGAGAAAGAAAACACTGTGCCCCTATTTTGCCAGAGCAGATGTCGAATACGCCGCCCAGGACTTTCTCCGGAGGAAAGCAGGAGGCAGTTTTTCCTCTTCCCCTGTGAGCGGGGATTTTCGGGAGCTCACAGCTGTTCAGAGGCACCCAGTGCCCACCCAGTGCCCTCCTGAGCTCATTTAAGAGGGATCGCAATTTATTGTGGCAAAGGGGGACAGGGGGTTGTGATGCCCCCATTTACGTCTCCTCATTTTGCTAAAATGGAACTATTTTGCTTCGAGGAATCTCATTCTCTGTTTGCGCGGGTACGGCAGCCTGCAAAATAATGTTATTTTTCTGACGCGTGATAGTCGTTGCAAAATGGGAGCTGGCAATGTTTCGCTGCAGCAAGTTCGGAGCGGGATATTGGGGCTGATAAAATGCTTCCTTCGAATTACGTTTTTAACTGCCCATCCTCGACATCGACCCCGTGCCTCCCTACAGAGCAGGCAGGGTTTGGGCTTTAGGATATTTCACATGACTGTTTTTCAAGAAGAATGGCCCCAAACTCATCCTTTCTCCTCCATCCTGCCCATATTCTTGGGGAGCAGAGGTTTTGGTGTGTTTTCCTTGATGGTCCCCCGATGCTCTCCCCATCCCAGCATCCCGCCAGCTCCCTGTGGCAGCGGCTTTGGGATGCAATCGCAGCTGGTGCAAGAGCCGGGGTGAAAGGAAAGCTCGGCAGCAGCCTCGCTGCAAAACCCCGCGGTTTCTGCCACTAATCAAGGACGTTGCAATATTTTTATCTGTGAAATCCGCTCCTTGCTCTCAAGGTGGCTTTGCACTAACCAAAAATAAGGCAAGGTCAATGACCCCTGTCCACATTCCCAGATCCCAGGCTGGAAACCTGGAGAAACGACCCTCTGTTGGACCCGTCGGTCGTTAATTGCCTTGAAATCACAGCTGGCTGATTTAATTTTGGCCTTACATCCAGATGATTTGATTTCTTTTGTGCTTCCTGGGGCCCGTTTTGCTGCCGTGGGAGGGATGCTGGCTGCATGGGCAGGGTCCGGCCAAGGCAATGGGGTCCAGCATGGTTAGGAAAACCAAAAAATTTGGTATTTTCACATCCACGAGCCCTTTCGCCTGTCTTTGGGGGCACTTTCCCCCATTCTGGGGGATGCGGTGGAGGGTGCGATGGCAGCCCGGAGCCCGTATCCTCCGGCTTTGGTGCCATCTAGTGCCTTGCCACGGGCTGCTTCCAGCCCAGGCTTTCAGACCTAAAATGTCAGTGGCCAAATTGCATTAAAAATCATCAATATTTCTTGCCAAATCACCTCCTTTGCAGACTGGGTGCTGCTGAGACCCCTCACCTCCATCCACACGCCCCCCATGCAGCCTTTCCGTGGGGCTGGGAGCCAGTCGGGCTGAGCCTGGAGCACCAGGAATTAAGGGAATTCCTCCCTGGGGCACAGGGAAGGGGAGGATGGGGGTGTAAAGCTAATTTTGAAGCATTTTGGAGAACTTTTCTGAGCATTTTAGAGTTTTGCTATATCCTCGTGCAAGCTGGGAGCACTGGTCCAGGGCAAGACCTCACATTGGCTATCGAAGGATGGGGGAACTCAGCATCACCCCTCCGAAAACTTGGCTGTAGCATGCAGTGCTGTTGCTTACCGGGGTATAAAGCATTATAAAAACACTTTTTTGGCTGGCAGGAAGCTCAGATCCTCCTGGAAAGCATGGTCCCTGCCTTGTGCCATGCCCAGGTGGGACCGCTTTAAAAATTGCCCTAGTTCTTCCTCTTAACAAGCAGCTGGAGGAAGGAGAGATTGCCCAAGGAGCCCATGGTTCTGCAGCTCCAAGTGGGATGGGGTTTTTAATGGCCGGAGACTTGCTTTAGCAGCATTCCAGCCACAGAAAAGGTTCTCAAATGCTCTCAGGAGGTGTGGAGGATGGTCAGGTGTGCACCAGGGTCTCATCCTCCTTTTGCAATGGAGGAGATGAACTAAACAGCATTTTCAACTTGCCAAGTCTTGTCCAAGACTTATGAGGAGCAGCTGAGGGACCTGGGGTTGTTCAGCCTGGAGAAGAGGAGGCTGAAGGGAGACCTTATCGCCCTCCACAACTACCTGAAAGGAGGGTGTAGCGAGGTGGGTGTTGGTCTCTTCTCCCAAGGAACAAGCGATAGGATGAGAGGAAATGGCCTCAAGCTGTGTCAGGGGAGGTTTAGATTGGATATTAGGAAAAACTTCTTTCCTGAAAGAGTGGTCAAGCATTGGAACAGGCTGCCCAGAGAGGTGGTGGAGTCCCTATCCCTGGAGGTGTTCAAAAAACATGTAGATGTGGCACTTTGGGACATGGTTTAGTAGGCAGGGTTGATGGTTGGACTAGATGATCTTAGAGGTCTTTTCCAACCTCAATGATTCTAAGATTATATGATTCTAAGACACGCTGTGAGCTGCCTTTTGAAGTTATCCCTGTTTTCATTAGGATTTAATCACTGTGTTTTGTCTTCTGCTCTGGGTATCTTAAAACTCCAGCCTGCTCTTCACCTTCCCACTGTTGACTTCTAATGGCTTGAGTCTGCCCTGGGTTACCCCAAAGGTGACCTGCACCCATCTCCCCGCCTCTGCAGGGGACAGTGGTCTTCAAACCTAGGGTTGAACCCAGGGGGGAACCCACCACGAGTGATGGAAATAAGATAATTTAAAAAATAAAGTCCAACTGAATGATGAATGATATTGAGACTGATTTTACACCTCCCTGCAGCAGCCGTGGGGCAGCACGCTGCTCTCCGGTCCCTTAATCACATCCTAGGCATCATATGTCAGGGCCCGAGGTGGTGGCATGGGCTTGGTTGCACAAGAGGAGTTCAAGGGCTGTATTGGAGCTGTCTGGTGCTCGTCATCAAGAATACATGTACAACACACCCATGGCAAATGAGTGCATCAGCACAGGTAGACACACGGTCTTCAATTATTCAAGGGTAGGCATCTGCTTACTCGCTCCAGCCTAAGTAATGCATGAACATTTGAGCAGCTTCGTACTTCCCCTCAAGCCAACAGACACCAAAAAGCCACAACATTGTGTTAGGTGTCAAGGGATGGGTTGAGTGTCTGGTTATTTAGTACGTCCTGGGGTTGTTGGAGCAAACCTCACCCAGCCCCGAGCACCTGGGGGAGGTCGCACTGTGTATACACTGCTTCCCCTACACGCTCCTGGCTCCCACGTCTGGCTTTTCTGGGCCAGACGCAGTTTGTGGACACGTAGTGACTCCCAGTGATTGGATTTTTCATCGTTTCAGGGACTTTTTTTCATGAGAGGTATTTGGGAGGCTGGTCGGGCAAAGCACAGAAATGTGGGTGTTTCTACAAGCTGGTGCTCCCACGTCTGATCGTCCACCAGGATTTTGTCTGGATAATCTCCATTGCTTACCTGTCCGGAGCTGAAAACAGCTCTGAAGAGCTCTGCTCCTTCCACAGACCGAGGGTGAGCTCCTGTCACCACCTGTCCAGCCTAATGTTCAGCATGGGACTGGAAATGTGACACTAACAGTCCAAGAAAAGACCCAGCATGTGTAAAGAACCATCAGAAATGAGAATTATTTGACAAAATACCCAAACCTGTGGTTTTTCCTCCTTGGGATGCATCTCACAGACAGGCAGGGCCTATCTCCCCCTTTGCTGAGAAAGAGAGAGACCGCCCCCACCAAGGATGTTTCTACAAGCTGAGGTTTTGGCCACATCTCTCCACCGTGCTGGAGATGGCCCTTCTGCCCAGGGGTTGGGGATCTCCTCCAGAAGCAAGAGGCAAAGCTGGAGGAGCAGTTAAGGAGTCACCCACCAGCTACCCTCAATGATGTCCCGCTCCCACGGGTCCCATCCTCACTGGTACCTCCTTGGGAAGATGCCTCCATCCCTCCCCACTCCCATGCCATGGAGACAGAAAGCTGAGCAAGTGCAGTCCCTCACCTTCAAAAGCCAACCCCGAATGCTCAGAAGAACCTCGGCTTTGCCCAAATCTATTCATTAACCCACATCACCACTTTATTTAAGTGCAAAATGGGTTTCTTAGGGTGCCCTTCCCTCTTGCGGCAAGATGAGGAGGGGGTGTCCTCCTCTCGGGGATGTGCTGCTGGCCAACAGAAGAAGGAAAGTCCAGCCAAGGTGGTTTCCAGCCTGTCGTCACATCGTGGAGAGCTTTGCTGTGGCTCTTCGTGCAGATGATGGATCCTGTTAGAGCTGTAAAACATTGGCAGAAGGGAGGTGTTAGTGAGATGTCAGAAAATAGATCCGTGGCGCTCGGCCGCCGATTTGTAACTGTCAGAGCTCCTGCGAGGGGTATTTTTATTTGGCTGTTTTGTCACACGCGGTCCAGGGAGAGTGTGAATAAATGGACCCAAATGGGAAGTGTAATCATGTGGAAAAGCAATAAAATTACCCTTTCATGAATCTCTGTCATATCCTGTGCCGGGTAAGATGAGCGTTGAGTGAGAACACACAACACAAGTGACACATTTCCCATTAGGATCTTAAAATCATCACTTCAGCCCAACTACCTCCAACTTGAAAGCTCCTCTTTGGGTTTACACGACCGCTGCCGGCTCATAACACCACGGATAAACATCTCCTACGTATCTACAACCCCAGAGGGGAGATTTGAATGGGCCCTGCTTCGAAACGGCAGCCTCCCGGAGGTCCATGCTGCCAAACGCTGGGGCATCCAGAGGGCCATAGTTGTAACGATGGGGGAAATCAAGAGTATTTTAGGATGCAGATAATTAAATCGGTTGGACTCGATGATCTTAAAGGTCTTTTCCGACCTAAATGATTCTATGATTCTATGATCTGCGGGTGGTAACATTAGAAAAGACACATTTCTGAGGAAGCAATGGAAAGTCACTATTTTAATGAGTGACTTTGGCACATAGAGTTGGAGATTTCTACTAAAAACTGCTGACCACACAGAGTTGTGCGGCAGCGCTGTCAATACTGGAAGACGTTCATGAGGTCCGATGAGCTGGAGTGACGGACGTGACACTGGAGTTCAATCACGTCAAGTTTAAGGTAGACACGCAAGCACCTGGAGAAAAGGAAACGGGAAAGACTTGGGTGTCCTTGATCATGGCCAGTCAAAAGCTATCAATGCTTTGAAGCCATGGACAAAGCAAATGTGATCCTCAGCTGTACGAGACGGCATTTTGACAGAGGCACGCGTAGGAAACCCCCTGGAAAAGGCACTGGTCAGACTCCAGGAGTTCTGCATTCAATTTGCATCACGTACAGTAATGAAAAATGAATTTGACAGGCGGCTTTTATTTGTTTCTTTTTCCAGCTCTGATGTGGTTGCCCTGGATTCGCCCAAAGCTGCCAATGCAGCTAATAAATGTAGAAAATTATCTGAAATTAAACTTTCAGACAGTTTTCCCCTGTCCACTCCAGCTTTGCCCTGAGATCTACTGTCTGAAAGATCCTTTCTTCCCAGTAGCTGCCACTCAATTCTAATTTTAAACTGAATTACAAATCCAGATGACTAACCAGCTCCAGGAGAAAACTTGTAAGGGGCATTTATGAATCAGTGGTCGTAAGGACTCTCAGGAATGCATTTATACTTTCATAAACTCCCTGGCATCGAGATACAGACCTGGGGGGTTGGACCCCTCAGCTGTTTAGTTTCAATAAAAGGAGGGTGTTCACCTTATTTGCACCAAAGATGAAAGTAAATGCAGGGTTTGTCCGTTGCAAGTTTGCATTTTGCAGACGTGCTGCTCCTTTCCTTTGCGGACAGAAGGGAAACTGCGTCCCTGCGATGCTCCGGAGAGAAAGCCACAGCAGCTGACATTCAGAAACGACAAGCCTAAAAATGAGAGGGAAAAACAAGTCGTATTTCAGCAAACGGAGGTGATGGACTCAGCAAAGGACACCATTTACAGATTCTCCAGGGAACTGGGGAACTAATTCACTTAGGAAAATGGGGACTGAAAAGTGTTTTAAGGCAGACAAACTAAATTTTCAGCCAAAAAAATTAATCTGCATTGCAAGAATTTCACTGGGGAAAGCACCACCAAATCTAACCTGGTTGGGTAGCTTCTGTCAGTTCTCGTATTGCCCCAGAAATGACAGTTCATAGAATCACAGAATGGTTTGGGTTGGAAGGCACCTTTCGAGGTCATCTAGTCCAACCCCCTGCAGTGAGCAGGGACATCTTTAACCAGATCAGGTTGCTCACAGCCCCGTCCAACCTGACCTGTAATGTTTCCAGGGATGGGGCCTCCACCACCTCTCTGGGCAACCTGTGCCAGTGCTTCACCACCCTCAGTGTAAAACATTTCTTCCTTCTATCCAGCCTAAATCTCCCCTCCTTTAGTTTAAGCTAGATTTTTGCTAGTTCCCACTAAGCAAAGTGGCCTGAGCCACGAGGGATGTGCTGGGTGCCACAGGAGACATTTTAAGCTTTCCATTTGGTGTATCCTGAAGTCCAAAGACTCTGGGTATCTCTTGGTGACGGAGAAAAAAAGATCCAGGAGATACAGCAGCTCTCATCTTTCCACATCTGCACCGAACGCCGCAGCGCTGTTCTCCCGCAGCTGGTGATACACGTGAAACAAAATCCGAGTCTGGTGTCCACCACCACAACCACCACCAGGCCCAGAATTTGGATTTTCAAGCTTCACAAAAGCCAAGGACTCAGTGGGGCTGAAAAGCCAACTCACTTCACTCGTAATCAATCTTGACATTTAAAATATATGGATGAACAGCTCTCCTTATTTGCACCACCGAGAGCCTTCTCATGTGATAAAAACATCAGAACTAAAGCAAACTCCCCGATTTAGCTGGAAATGTAATGGGTTTTATTATTATTATTATTCCTATTTCCATATTGGCTGCGAGAAGACTGGCAGGCAGCGGGAGCCTAAGTTTAGCACAGTGCAGTTATCTTACCATCCTTCTCTTTACTTGCGGCTGTAAATTCCCCGGTATAATTCAGTGGTTCTCCAAACGCTGTTCAGCCTGGCACCACCTCTCGTGTTCTGCGAGGACCTGCCCAGAGCTTCACAGCTGCTCTACACATCCATCTCAAAAGGCAGTAGGTCTGAGCTTGTCGACACTACCTGGCTGCGTGAGAAAGTCCGAGTGTAACTGGTCTCTCAGTCGAACGGTCTCACTGACCAGCAGACAACAACTGTGAGGATGGGACAAGGGGATGCAGTCGCAGAAATACCGGTATGGAGGTTGCTCGGGCACCTGAAGCACTGCGGTGCGTGGGAAGACGGAGGCTGCGCAGAAACCGCCATCCCTAGAAGGGATTCTGCAGAGCGCGACGGGCAGCGGCCGCTCGTTGCTGCTGCCTGCGCATCCCCCGGCATCGCGACAGGGAGAAGCGGTGGTCCTGTCCTGGTCTGGGAGATAAAAGCAAGCTTTTGTGGTCAGGAAATCACATTTACATTCTGGATGTGCAAAATTAAACGCAGGGAGCAGTGCTGAATCTGGGCAGTTGTAACCCATTCCCCGAGCTGAAGGCTTTATTTTGGAGATGTGACAAACGGCAGCGTATTGAATGAAAGTGAGGGGGGGGAAAAAAAAATCCCAAACGAGTTGATATTGTTTAAATAATACACTCTATTTTATTTTGTCTTAAAATAGTTTAACCTTTATGCTACAGACTTGTTTCAAAAAACAGAAGGTCTCATCTTGCACCAAAAATATATATATTTATATATATATATAACACTCTGTTTTATTATTATTTTTTCTCCAAAGACCATTAAATACTAGATGGAAAATGAGAACTAAATAATGAGTGTCGAGAAGAATCAAATTTTTTAACCAGAGTCGCACGTTTGAAACATTTATATTCTAAGCAATGATTTGTCTTCACTACAGAAGATTCCAAGTTCACACTCCAGCAATTCAGGAACTGCTAAAACCATGAAGGGCTTGAGCCAATGCACACTGCAGTCGATGGAAAGCCCCGCATCGACTTCAATGGGTTCTGGATCAGGCCCCAAGTGCACTGGTTCTTAGCCATACAACGGCCAGCATTTCTCTTTCCTGCTGAGAAGAGCAAAACCATCCAGGCACCTTTTGCTCTCTTTAAAAAATAAAAAACAAGAACAAAACCACTTCCTAGCTATCCAGTGATTGCGGTTTTCAGATCACTACCCTTTCAATTTTGTGAAGAATAAGAGAAAATATGTAGTGTTTTAAATAAAAGAAAAGAAAACCTGCATCAGACTACAATACATGAATTGTTTAAACAAACACAGTGCACAATTGGAGGAAGTTTGGTTAGGACGCAGTCGTTTTTATATATACATGGAAGTCACATCATATACAAACTGAAAACCGAGAGAGTTAGTTTGCATTTTTCATGGAAGGACTATGAATGGGTCCCTGCAGCTTTCTTCAAAACTGATCTTTAAAAGACTTTGTGAAACAGGAAAAAGCAGCCACACTAAATCACTGTTCCGAAGTTACCTTTACAGCATGTGTGCTAGCCCACTAAAATGACGGCTGAGTTGCGTGATTAAAATACAAGGAGAAAAGATCGACGGCCACTACTGATACAGTGCCCCAACAGCACAGGGCTTTTCCCTACTGCGATGCGAACGGGCTCCATCCACGCGCCGCTCCCTCCCTCCCACCCCCCGAGAAAGAAATCGGTCACTAGAAGCACCACGTACATTTTTCTGGCCATGCAATACATTTATGTTCAATGTTTTAGAAAGCTTGAAATTGGAATATCAATCCCTTTACCTAGTTGTTCTTTAAAGTGCAGTCATAACCGTTCTGCTTATTAAAGAAAAAGCTGTTTGTTACTAACTATACCATCACTGCTGGGTTGTTTTTTTTTTCCTTTAAGTTACGTGACAACATAGGTAATTTTATTTATTTCTTTTGCCCACAGATAAAGTTACTGGAAGCCAAATAGATTTAGAAAGCAGCCAACACAAAAAGAAAACAGAACTTCCCATGTCCTGACTACCCCCTGTTCAGCCTTAAACGGCAAAAAAATCCGATGACAGAGCTGTACAAAATTCCCACTAGAAACATTTTGAATACAAAGGAACATTTTAATTGCACAATAGACATTTAAAGTGAATATCATCTTGTTAAAGTCTAATCTTTGGTTTTTGCCTTGAGAAAGGCTCAAAATGACAGATGAGGGGCAGGAATTTCCATACACGCTACAGAAACTACAGCCTGCTAATGTAAGTAGTTCCACTGATTTCAGTAAATATTCTGGTAGAAAGTGTTTCCTGGATCATACGCTAAAAACAATTCCAAAACTAGGATAAGAGACATGACCTAAAGCCAGGAAAATGGTGCAGATCTAGTTTTAAAAAAAAAAAAAAAAAAAAATCACAACCTTAAGCCCTGATCCTGCAAGATCTTTCAGGACAGAGTTTTAAGCACTTGAATGGCCCCACGAGTTTCAGCAAACCATCTAAGCTGACCGCTACGCATCTGCTAAAGTGCTTTGCCGGACAGGGGCTTTGCAAAGTTTTCTTTTTTTGAGATGGTCAATGAAGCAAATAAGCAACGGCAGAAATTAGGACTACGAGCAAAATGTTTAGTTTCTCTCCTTCTCCTACTCCAGGCAAGACTCGGACATAGGTAAAAAAAGTTCAGCTGTATTTAAAAAGGAGAGGGATGCTGGGCCTTTTTATTACTTTTCTTTTTCTTGTGCTTTTGCAATAATCAGCTGCTAGTAAGTCACTACTATTACTATTTTAAACCGTAACAAGCTGTGGGAAATGCTCAGTGAAACACAGTAGTCAAGCAGACAGAAGACTCAGCACTGAAAAGAGTGTAAACTATAAATTATATTGAAAATAAAAATCCTTTAATTAAAAGCTGTTCAGTGCATATGTTATGGGCCGTTTGTATTAAAGAATGTCCCTCCTGCTGGTAACACAACCAAATCAGCTTGGGTATAAATACTCTTGGCCCAATTTTCGGAAGTGTTGAATACCCCCAGTTCCACTGAAATCAGTGAGGACACACAGCATTTCTCAAAATCACTGATGCTCACACAGCAAAACACTAACTTCCACTACCAAACTCAATATACTGATAAATTAAAAATGTTCTGAAGTTGGAGGTGAGAAAGGGTGGGAGGACGTAAGTTTGCACACAGTTATTTCTTCAGATTAACACACACACAAGTTAGTAACTGTAGATGTGTTTTAAATTTGGAGCTATTGGCTTTTAATTCTGGGAGGAATCCTCCTTTGAGAAGGCAAAACCATTTTAAATGATATTGAAATTATACTACATTCTTATGGAAATGAAAAACTTCGTGAGTTTGAATTTCATAACGCCAGGAACAGGGCTTCTGAAGCTGAAGCTTTAACAATGAACTCCTGTGCCACAAAGGGGAGAAGGGGTGGGGTACACAAACACGGAGACACTGCGTTACAGTAGATATTTGCGTCTGGTATCCTCATCCAAGGTGAGGTCTACTACTTCTGGGGGCGAAGACCAATTCTGCTGGGGGGTCACAGCTGTCCATGATTGTGTTTGCTGAGTGTTAACGTACTGTGAGCCTGAGCCATGCTTCCAGGAAGACACACTCTGAATCACACCTCCCCTGGGATGCACACACCTGTAGCAAGGCAAAAAACACAAAGGATTAAAGCTACTATTGAATTCAGGCACAAGATTCTTAACTGCAGCGTTTTATCACTTAGGCATCTCGTTAACATGTCCCTCTCCAAAACGCCCTCGTGGATTTTCCATTTGCAGAGTCCATGACATCTTAAATACCCAGTAAACAAAGCTGAGACTTAACTTAAACTTGGGGACGGTGGGGGGGGATTTAAATTATTTTTAAGAACTGAATTCTGCCAGTGGGTGTAAAGTGTTATTCCTTACAAAATACGTGCATGGATCCCAAGGATCTTGAAGAAGTCTGCCCCATCGTGTGTAGTACCATGCATTATTCAGGAGCGTAGTTTCCTGCTAGCAGTTTTACCCACTGGACTTTTAAAAAGAGAAAAAAATTAAGTGATGCTTGAGGAGACAAAAAGAAAAGCTATCTTTCTATATGAAATCAAACCCATGCTAAAATAAGGACATAATGATACTTTCATTACAATAATTACAAGAGAGATCTTGTAATTACATTATTACAGCCATTACACTTGATTTTTCTTTGGTCGTCTTAACTTCTTAACTGAAAATTACAAAACACGCTGGGAAATGCTCGCTGGTAACAGTACAGCCCCGCTTCAGCAAAACATTTAAGCTCTCAGTGATTATAGTCAATGAGACTAAATCATGTATTTAAAGATAAGCACACACTCAAGTGCCTTGCTGGAGTGAGGAACATATCTAATTATTTGCACAGTATTTTTACCTATTATATTAATAACAGATATGTGACAATTTAAGTACAACCTAATAATAATAAGAAAAAAAAAAAAAAAAACAAAATGAAAGACCGGCTGATTTTTTTTATATGATGAAGTGATTACAAGAATTTACTGGAGTCTTTAAGATGATCACTCCATTGCCAGCTGTAAATCTTAAACAAGCGCTAGTAAAACTTTATACCTAGTGCTCCAAAAATTGTGTTGCTCTTGTAAGCACTGGTGGTGGCTGTAGCTGCTCCTGGCTGCATACTTAAGCAGAAGATGTTTGGCTGCTGGGGTAACCTCTTCCCGCTTCTTTGTGAAGGCACGTGCACCGTATTTCAGGAACCCAGGTTTTCGGCACTGGTCAAATCATAGAATCATCGAATGGTTTGGGTGGGAAGGGACCTTTAGAGGCCATCCA
>VYZW01002389.1:13328-40982 GCA_013401315.1 Balaeniceps rex | reverse complement strand
GGAGATCAGGTTAGTCAAGCAGGATCTGCCCTTCATAATAAGTTGCATAGAGATGATGTATTGGGAGATGATTGATTTTGATCTGGGGATGTACAGCATGACAAATTGCGTCAGTACAAAAATTAATTGCTTTTTAATTACAATGTCAAAAATTATACAGTCCCACAGCAGAAATATACCATTCTGCATTTCTAGAATTGCCACTCTTTTCATTGACATTATGTTCAATTAGCTCAGGCAAGGCTACTTTGGCCAAGTCTTGGCATGATAAAACGATGCAGTAAATTAAACATGGATAGAAAATTATTTGTGTATCTCCTCCAGTACTATTTTCAGCAGCAGGTGAGTTGTACTAAATATTAATGGCAGCAAAAGCAGAAAATGCCTGGGCTGTCACATGAGCTGATAGGCACCTACTGGTCCATAAACCCACAGTAGAGTCTGTTGCAAAATGCCCCTAGCCAGAGATAAGAATGTTGTCAATATTATTACCTGAATTCGGTTAAAAAGTCTGCTTAGTATTGACAGGGATATTCCAGTTAATCATTACCGAGACAGAACCCAGACTTTTGTGCTGCTTCATCCCCAGTTCTGAGTCCAACCAGGAAACAGTCCAGCTCCCACATGTGCAGATGGAGCAGCACCCTTAAGGTGCTACAGCAGCCCTGTCCATGGTGTACCAGAATTCGTGATGGACACCATTTCAAAGAGCAGTGCTAGCAGTGGAAGACTACCCAGAGAAAGAGAGGACCAGCCATTCCCTGGGCCTGCTCGAACATCTCAGACCTGAGGAAGGGAAAACAGGAACTGCTGCAGGAAGAAATCCTCCAGGGGCTGGATAGGAGCTCTGTCACCAGAGACCCAACATTTCCCAGAAATAAAAAGCTGGAGGAGGAGTGAAGAAATATGATGCATCATTGGTAGTCATTAATTTTTCTTCCTGGTGTGATTGTCAGGACTTGGTTACCACTAAGAATATGTAAGCCTTAGAAAAAGTTAATGCTTGGAAAAAAGTATGCAATCTTTGAAAGGTTTCACCGGGCATGCTGCAGCCATAACTGCAGTCAGAAAACAGTGGGATTAACCAGCTCCTCTGACTGCTTTCCCATTTAACACCCAGCAACACACTCCAAACACCCACATTTTTGTGATGCTCAGCATACTGGCAAATGCAGGGAATTGAAGTCCAAATTCAGTCCTTGAATGAAATATTACAGATTTATTGGTAATATGCATGTATGAGTAATTATGATGACAGAATAGCATAATCAAGATATGAAGAACTTGTATTATTGTAATTATAGTTTTCCCTGTCATGGGTATAGTGTCTCAACACAGGTCTCAACAAAACTACAGCTCTTGTTACCAACTGAAACAGAACAAACTGCTCCCTATAGAAAATGTTTCTTGAGATGTTCCTGCCTGTAAAATTCACAAAATAGCCTCAGGTAAAGGCTCTTTTCTGGCAAATACTACTGGCAATTTTCTGGCAATAGTCTTGAGCAAGTAAAGGGTGAGTAATGTTGGATTTTGACCTGTCAGCTTCAGCTTTAACTTTTTAATTTTCTACAGACAGGATCAACATCAGCAGGTTCTGTGGCCGATATGCTGCTTGTAACCCATGGGGTTATTTTATGTGTTTTGGTTAACAGAAACTCAATCTGTGAGCTATAGGACCTTGGACAATAGCACACATCAAAGGCATGTGTCTAAGTTGCAAGTAGCACAGGTAAGATTAGGAGTGGTGTCACAGAGTCCTAAAGCTGCTGTAGGCTTGTCACTGCTTTCTGCGTTTCCTCTAATAAAACTACCGTACATGACTCTGGTTGCAGATGGCATGTGAAATGACACCAGTTTGTCCAGAATTTATTAACATACTATGCATGTGCTGTTTTCCTTCAGCTCTGTTTAAACTACTAGATGTCCAGAATCCTAGGTAAATGCCTGAAGTCCTCAGAGAAACCCAGGACAACACTTCTTGATGGAAAAAGAGATGAAGTTCAGGCAAGGCCACACACATTGCTCTTCTAGTTTATTTCCCCAAAGGAAAATCAAGCTGCAACACATTCCTCTTTCCCCCTGTTTCCACAGTATTTATTATAACAGGTTTCTGCTCTATTACTAGCAAACAAGGTATTCACCATCATCATATAACCCTTGCGGTTGAGAATGACTCTATAGGGTTGCTGGTGAGTTAAATGGATGCCTTCTGCAATGCTGCTCAGCATGAGCTGAGCTCTACTGCTGTTCATTATTTCCCATCTTAATCCTGTCCCAGGTCTTGCCACTGATGATCCAAAATGCCAACAGCTTTCCTCATCAGGGTACTCTGTACAGCTGCTTGTGACTAAGCGCTACGAAGAATGGGTTAGTATGTTACATGCAGTCAAACACGTCCCTCATATATCCTGAGGCACTTCATCTTTCTTCATTAGCAGATGATATATAATGAATGAATAATGAATAATTGTAGGCTTTTGACTAACTGAAGTCTTAGGCATTCCACATTTGATCCATCTCTTCATATGAATGGCCATTAAACAAAATGTCTAGCAGCAGGTACCATTACTTGATCTTATTGTTATGCTATTACTGCTCTTTGATTTTTCCAAAATTTTGGGCAAAGGCTGAATTTTTTATATGTATACCTTTGTGATAACTGCGGGGCTATTTTGACAGCATTTAACCTGAATTCATGTCTTCCTTACAGTAGCAAGCATGAGTCAAATTCAGCTACAAGGCATATGAAAGGGAGTCACCTCCACCTTTGGGAGCTTCCTTGGAGCATGGTGTTTTGTCTCTAAGGCAGGATGGATATTGCAGACCTGCTCAGCTGCCAGTGTAGTCTGAAAGTCTAAAGCAACGGTGGGGCCAGGGAAGATTTTTCTTTAGTGCAACATACAGGTTTGAGTGATTTAAATGTGGATATAGAAGACATGAAACTTTTTGAACTGCACAAAAAATTGAAGTCACTGCATGTGCATTTTAAAAGTCCACACACAATGGTGGCCAGGATTGACAGCTTGCTTCATTTGCTACATCCATTGCTCATAGATTTTGAGATGCTGACTGCAAAAGAGGCACCAGAATTTCCTTGCGGGTGAAAAAGGATATTTTTTGAACTCTTTTTCCCAGCTGGAGCTTACCTGGCAGCTCACCAGTAATGATGCCTTCATCAGACAGACCTCACTGCATACTAGCATCTCAGTGGGAGGTCTCTGCAAATCTCAGTGAAGCAAGCTGGTTTCTGGAAAGAGCAAAGAAAGCATTGTTCATAAGTGCTGCTTGTTGCCAGACAGATGCATACCCAATGTGCAATAAATCAACTTGGTACAAGAGGAGCACTGGTAATTGTTTTTCTACAATGATTTTCAAAGGAGATTTCTTTTATACCTCCAGTCTGGAGCCCCTGTGGGCCCTGCATGGTCTGCACTGCAATGCACTGCTCAGATTGTGCCCATTATTTGTTGTTTCCCATGCACCAGCAGTATGTTTGTTTGGTGATTTAGTACCGTATGATGAAATGGCACACAGCTACACATCCTCCATCAGAGCTCTGAAGCATAATTCAGCTACCTGTAACTCATCAGCTGATGGATCAAATCCAAAGACTCCCAGATTCCATGAAAATATCTTTTCTTATAACATTCAGAGTTCAGAGGTCAAGTTTTAGACCCTATTGATTGACTTCTGAGGACCAGAGGCATTTGGAAACACCTATCACCCCAAATACAGAAGACAAAATAGGACCATAAGATTGTCTAGTCTCAAAGGCGTTTCTAGCAAACAGCAGATATGTTGTAGTCTCTTGCATGCCTGCTATTGGTAGATGAAATCTGAGGTGACTATGATGAGCAGTAACTCGTCATAGTTGGTTGCAGTAACGAGAACATTCAAACTAGTGGGAACATGCCTGAAGACAACAAACATTTCAAGTGTTACTACAAACAATGAAGTCTCTTTCTTTCTGTACTTAAATTAGGAAGGATATTGTGACATGATAGCAGCCACTGGATGAGACTATTGCTCACTACCAACAATCAGTGTGAGCTCTGGGCTACAAGGGAATGGCACCCTTAAGACTTTCCCATCATCAACAAAAATCAGGAGCAATCAGCCCAAGAGTGGCAATAACACACCATGATAACTGGATGTCCCAACCACAATACCAGCCAGAATAAGTATGCCTGGATCTTTTTAGGCACACAACTATTTTACATAATTTATATAGTTTATGTGAGCATATATATTTAAGTTGCTTTTTTCCATACATTTCTGTTCACATGACTGGTTATATAATTTAATAAAAATGTTTTTAAGATGCCCAAAATTTTAAGTTGATTTCTTTTGCTTATAAATTAAAGTTATTTGGTTGATTTAGTGAATAGAGTAGATTTTCCACTAGACTGATAATTTTAACAGGGGAGTTGGATTAAGCTTATAGACTGGCTCTGCATTACCTATCACTTCTTCCAGAATCTAGGAACTGGTTGGATTCCCACTTCATGATTGTTCATATTGCTTATGTTCATCCATACACCCACATAAACCCTTCCGGTTTGTGGAGGAACTGAGAAGCTGATACAAGTGTTCACATTTTGAGCTTTTGGAGAGTGTAGGTGCTGGTGGCAGTCATCAAAGATTTACGAGGAGAGCCCTGTTACATTCAGACAGACTAATCACAAGTTGCAGTGAAATTGCTAGCTCCTGGTCACTCTGGTTACTTGGCTTCATGATGTTCCCAGGTGCCATTCTGTGGTGACTCAAAGAAATGAAAACTCAATCTGCAAATTCTGAAACCAAATTAATACTTAATACAAGTCAGGAAACTTGAATATGCTTAAACTATAAACAGATTTAGTCTACAGATTCTACTGCTACATTGACATATAGTCTTAGCTGTTTTAGTCTTCCGTCTCCATTCCCCTATTTGTAAAACAGAAATAATCTCAGTAATATGCAAGTGACCATTTATTGATCAGCTCTGCCCACTATTCCCCAAAACCAGAAATTCTACCTTCTGAACGCTGCAACTATGAAAATAAGAAAAAGCTATCTACTGAATAAAAGACTTCTGGCATATAATTTTAACAAGATGTGTGACACCGTAAATCTTTAAATTATGTGATTTTTTTCCCTCTGAATCTATCTCCAAGTACATGCAGTCCTACACATAAATGCATCTAAACTGTTGCACTTGTAAGAGTCAAAGGTTGTCAGCAAGAAATAAATTGATCTGTTATTTTCTCTGCCTGTATACCTCAGCACATTAATTTCTATGTTCATTACTGGTTGTTGATAATCATGACTTTTCATGTCTACACAGAGGATGAGTTCTCATCTACCTGACTTAGTGGCAGTGGTGAGTATTTCAGTACTTCAGACTTAAAGAAAACTACCCATACCAGCCTTTCAACATCCTCCAGAACAGAAAGCTGCAGGATGCAAAAACAAAAGGGTTTATAATCATTCTGAAGGTCTTAAGATGGACTCATTGAGCTGGGCCTTTTGTTGTTTCCCTGCACAGAGGTGGCTTTCTCTCTGTATGAATGAAAGTCTTTGGTATTTTGTTGTTTCTTTTGCTTCCTTCTGACTTTGACTAATGGTGGTAATGCAGAAAAAAGATTTAATTACAGCACTTTGCTAGCATTCTGCAGATGTATGAAACATAGCTAATTTTTGTTTAGCATGTTCTAAGACAGACAAATCTTTCTGTGATATGTGGCAGAACCTATTTCAGCTCCACGGGAATCATGAAAGGCAATTATCTTTAGAACTGCCAAGGACACTTACAGATACATGATGACTTCATCTGCTTTCCAGGGGTTTGATCTTGTCCACTGCTTATACCACACCCCGAAGAACTTTCAACTTTTTCAAAAGTTGTCCATAATCAGGAGACATAAAAAAGGGGATATTGGTCAGTTCTACTGAGTCTGCATTTTTCTCCCAAAAACACCCCAAACTTGAGCAACAGAGAAGCTTCTGTTGTTCCTGCAGCAATGCACATTTTCTCTTTCTCCTCCCATCTTGCTATTTTAATTCATAAAGACAGAGCCTCTACCTTTCTGTAAAATTTCCTGGCACATCTATTGCCAAGAAAAGTAACAGCGTGCTATTTATCTGAGCAGAACAAAGCTAGCAACTATACAAATACTATTCTCAATTAATTCCACAAGCTGTATGGATGAAGAGCTGAGAGCAGCAATTTGTGTCACACAACTATCTAACAAGACAACATTAGGAGGTCAATATTATGTACTGCATGGACTAGTAATCCCCTTGAACCAGATATTGCAGGCAAATGTAAGGGAGAAAGGTATGCTCAAACACAATCATCATTTGATACCCCATTATCAAAGTAGAAGATATATTGCCTGGAAGTACTGCTCAATANAATACTATTCTCAATTAATTCCACAAGCTGTATGGATGAAGAGCTGAGAGCAGCAATTTGTGTCACACAACTATCTAACAAGACAACATTAGGAGGTCAATATTATGTACTGCATGGACTAGTAATCCCCTTGAACCAGATATTGCAGGCAAATGTAAGGGAGAAAGGTATGCTCAAACACAATCATCATTTGATACCCCATTATCAAAGTAGAAGATATATTGCCTGGAAGTACTGCTCAATATGCTGGCTGCCATCATTAAGAGACTTGAGCGGCGTATTTTTGGAAACTGAAGAACTTTCATATTCATCAAGTCAGATACCTTACCTCTAGGTATCAGTGAGATCATCTTGACTGGAGTGTTGGCTGAACTCATGCAGCAGTTGTGTCTTGTATTCATGAAGAAGTCTAAGAGATATGACATTTCTTTACATTAACAAAGACTGTGGAAAGAGAGAGCTGTTGACAGTCATTTTTTGTGCCTTTGCTACTTTCTCCGTTGGTCCTGTTTTCAGTTATTCAATTAATTCTATTTGAAAGCAGTTAATTATCTGGCCACCTCTGGCTTACTGGTCAATAGTAAATTACAGTAGCTATTTCAAAGAATAAAATTAATCCTAATGATAGGCTATTAGCCAAATTTACTTCATAATTCATTTACTTCATTACTATATAAGTAGTACTTATGTAAGTCCAGAGGAACTCCATCAGTACTGATCGGACATATGTCCCTGAAAACAGTGGTTTTGTGTAAATGGGTGGACCTCAGGAGGAAAACACAGGACCTCTCAAGGAATACAAACACAAAGTTTTCAAATGCAAAGGAGAAGCCAAATTCAACATTCATTTGGCAAGAGATAGGAAGGGTGATATCAAGACTGGTGCTCTGTAGGAAGGTGAGTTAGTTTTCATCTCTAAGTAAATCTTGAGCTGCTTCCAAAGACTGAAGCCAATATAGTAATAGAAATGTTAGCTATACTCTTGCCAGAACCATCTACAGGAGCAAGCATGGCGAAAATTCAGATGAGACATGCAGGCATTATCTGGTATTGTCAGCTCCTAATAAAAGCTTAAATTCAGGCATTAAGGTGACCTCAGTGCTGCAGTACTAGGTATAAAAAAAAAAACAAAAAAACAAAAACCCAACTTAGGAAAAAAAGGAATGCCTACATTTTTTAAGGGGAAGGGCTCAAAAAGCTAACAAGCACCTGTCAGTTCAGGAGTTTGTAATGACTCACCAAGCCTCACTGAACCTGTTCTAATACAATTCTGATTTTTTTTTTCCCCCCATATGTCCCTGACTCATAATTCATCTGTTCTTAGAGAGGAAGGAGACATAAATTTGTGTGATGTTCTTCTGGAGTGATCCTGGTTTATGTACGTCTTCTCCCGTTCTTTCATTGCCAAAAAGGGCTATAAAACAAGTTGGTACTTGAATATCCACCTGAAGATAAGGGGTAGGTTCGTAATGTCAAGCAAGAAATATTATATACGATAGCAGTGGCATCCAGCTAAACATTGCCAGCTTTTGAAAAGGCAAACTCCACTGGAACTTTGCTTGGAAACATACTCCAGCTGAATGAGGAAAACCTACATACTCAGGTTCTGAGAAGTCTTTTTAATACCATGACAGCTTTGTTTTACTCTTGGTAGTAAAATTAGTGGGTGTCAAAATAGGTCTTTCCTCTTCATTTTTTTCTGCATAATGTAGGAACACACACTATTCTTCAAAGCCTTTTAATTTGGGGGACAGAATATTTTTTTTTATGAGCATCCCCTGTACTCTGAATAAAATACACTGAAATCAAAGTAGACATAAATTACCAGTCTCTGTTTTATGTGAATAAAACATCTAAATGTTAGTGGTCAGAGCACAAAGCCGTTTAAGGTGGTGAAGAAAACTGCATCTGATTGAAATTCTAAGAAGAGTTTGGGCAGCAGAGTGTAATTACCTGGCTGGACATCGGCCAGGACATCATCAGCTAACATCTTCACTCTTACAATGACAGTAAGGTGGGAGCTCTAACAACCCCATACAACCAGCAACCTGATCATTAACACAAGTGGAGTGTTGTTAACCCAAACACCCCATCTACAGCGGTGCATGCAACCCCTAATGCTTTGTGTGAGGATTTTTTGGAGACAAGATGTCATCTGAAATCTCACACAAACCAGCATCCCTGATGTCCCAACTTTTCTCTGTCCACAAAATGACCTCTTTATCTCACTTCTGTGTCATTTGCACATGTAAGTGAGGAATATAGAGTCTCTGAGAACAACATTTAACCAGAGTCCTCCCTATAGGACACAAATGTCTATAGGCTGCCACATATACAGAGCAAAGACCATGTTCATACCTACAGGCATAAGAGGCAAGACACAAAATTCCCTAGAAGCTTGGACTGCAGGGAAGAACTGCAGCCATCCTTTGGAGAGCCCTTTGGAACAAGCAGTAGGAACAGATCTGCCATGGCATGTACATCTGTAGGGGTTCAGCTGCTGTGGAATAGCCCAAAAGCAGTCCAAGATTTTCCAGGGAATCACACCACCTCTAGAGTGACTCTAGAAACCACATCACCTTCAGGCAACAGATGTAAAGGTAACTCATATTATATAAATAATATTCTATTACCTAAGCATACTCATTACATATAATTAGTGCACATATTATGGATGTATAGAATATGTTCCTGGTACAGATAATACTGTAATTCCTGGTTTTTAAGATTCATCTTAACATCAAACGTTCTGGCTGACTGGAACAACTCTCCTCTTCCTTGGTATGCACAAAGCACCATAGAGTGCTTATATGTGCACACTCGCAGACAGTTTTCAACATGTTGCAGGCTCTCATTATATAACAAAGTCCCTTTGATGTGTCTGTTTGTTGCCTGGAAATCAGTGTGAGACTTCCATGGTCCACTGGGAGCTTCAGGTTAATTAAGTCTATCAGTTCTACATGGGGCCTGGTACGATCACTGACTGAGGCAGCCAGGTAGCAACAACTTCATGGGAAATTTTCACAGTTCTTCCACCTACTCATTATCACTTCTTTGTCTTAAAAAACCTATTTCTAGTGGGATCAATAAGCAACTTTGGAAGAAGTTCTAGTAGCTGAATAAAACACATATTTTACATAGATAGGAGCACGTTTCCAGAGAAACCTGTTACACAAATCCCCATTAAAGAGATAAGCTGGGCCCTAATGCATCCTTTTCTGCTAGTAGTAGCTTTAAAAAGTTTTGTGACATGGCCACATGTGTGATCTTTATGTGTTATCTCACTGCAGTAATGGCAATGGAAGGAGCAAGCGAGGCACCTGGATACCCTTTCGAACCCTCTATGTGTTCAGTGTCTGATAAATCTAACCCTACTAGGATACTTGCACTCTGCCTTCTCCTCTCTGGCTCTTTGAAGAGAGGTGATGACTGTAGCTGGGGTTCAAAGTTCCGCTGCTCTTTCAAGGGAGGGAGTGGAAAGAAGCTCAAAGATGTTAGAACACGGGAATACCTACAGTGGTCTTGAGATCCATAGGATTTGTTATACCATTTATGGTGCTAACAGGCAGGACCATGCATTTTCCAGCCAGGCATGGGATTGTACCACCACCCTAGTGACAAGATTGCAAGGAACATTTGCAGGCTGGAACCTGCTGAACTTCCCATCCTTGAAGCTGGATTTTTCCATTTGATCAATTCCCAGTGTGCTAACCAAAGTGGTATCACTCTTTGAAATAGCCCGAAGGAACAAACAATATAATATATTGAAATGGAATGAAAACCAGGCAAAGGCACAGGTGAGGTGCAGCAGCAAGTATTGAGCTGCCTTGCTCAGGGCTGCATCAGAAAAAAAAAATAAGGTAAAGGTGGAAAAGGGAGTGGAATTTATTATCTAGGTTCAGCTATGTCTACATGGATTGAGCACGGCTGTGTAAAATGTGTCTTGTCTGAACACTCAGTCTCTGCTATGGTTGGTCAAATTCAGGTGAGGTGATATCAGGCGGTAGGTACTCATTGGCTCCCTCAGGGGAAGAGGAGGGTAGGGCACTCCTGGAAGCAGGAAGGTTGAGTCACTCAGCTCTATTCTCCTACAAGTAGTCATGCAACATATGAGATTAGATATGTAATCTCTACTGTCGCCAAAGTGGTAAATGAATAAAGAAGGTTGCAAAAGGAACGGAAACTCATTCAAATGAAATTGTGTGTGAAAGTGAGTAGAACATACACTGCAGAAAGTAATAAAAGAATAAAAACTTTAAAGTTAAAGGAGCTGAAATTTTACAGATTCTTAAGTAGTACTGCATTGCCAGAGCTATTTGCTGAGCATTAAGAATGTCTCCCCATTTCCTAGTGAATACGAAGATACATCTAAAATTTTCTAGATAAGACTGTCATATATTAGGAGATAACTTTGGAAAAACCCTTACTTTCAAATTTTTCTCTCCCCTTTTTTAAAAAATCCATTTTTGACTCTCCAAAATTTGGTGAGAGTTTGAGAATTTGTGGGGGTTGCGTCCACCTAAAAAGATCATCCTAGTCTAAAGCAGTTACCAAATGCATAAGTATTCCATTTTGCAAGAGCAGGGAAACTCCCTGAAACTTCTTCATCTCTGAAGCTAGAATGAGTTTCCTATCTTCAAAAGCCCTATCCTTCTTTCCAAGTAAATATACAAATTATAATACCCAGGGTTGTCTGGAGAAACAAACTATATTGCCTAGAAAGTAAGCTACTTTTTCCCAAAGATACTCCTAATAATTTTAAAATACCTAGAAGTTAGCTAGGTATTTTCAAGAACAAATACATGTAGTTCTTGTGCAGAATGATCTAATCATGAGGCATGAGAAGAGGACCACTGGAACTCTGAAGACCTCTGTTTGGTTCCTGATTCAGCCACTGATTTTCTCCCCATGATTGTCAAGGTCACCCAGTTTTCCTATACCTCATTTCCCCAGCTGTAAAATGGGACTGATTTTCCATAACTCAGGTTGAAGCTAAGAAAGCAGAGATCCTTATGTTTTCAACATGGTAGGACAGAGGACTTGGGCTGCACAGACGTAATTTAAATCAATTCATTGTTTTCCTTCACTGTGTTCCTACTTGCCCTACTATAGAAGGTGTTAGAAAAGTCACTACCACCATTATTCCAAGTTGTTCAAACACGAAGTTCTGAAACAATGCCAGTTGGTGCACCTGGGGAAAAGAGGCACAGAATAGAGTTCAGCTACAAACTTTTTCATAATGACCACAGATCTTAAGATGAAGAATGCCAGGAAATGTTTTATTTATCCTAACCAGCTTGACTCCAGAAGCACCAAAGTTATACTGACCTAACTGGCTCTGTAAATGCCCAGAAGAAAGTGACTCATGTAATTGCTGTCAAGTGAATGCTTTGTAGGTGTAGGACTGAAACACAAGGCTTGGTAAATGCAATGAGAACTTAGATGCACTTAGCTGTAGACTTGTGGTGTGTGCAATTACGGAAAAGGCTGTTCATGAAGTTAGGCTCCAGATATATTTCCCTCAGACCCTGCTATTCTGAAATGTGCCCTTCTGAAGAACAGCCAAAACTATATACCCATGGGTTAAAAATCCCATCCTTTGGTTGAGACAGTTTTGAGTTCTGTACTCTCACATTAGCCCACCTCCCAAGGAAAAAGGCTGCACGGAGATCTTTTTCTCCTGATGCTGCACACTGTCCTTGTAGGATACTGGCACAACTGTATGCATCACAGGTGAAATGCACCCAGGAACTGTTAAGATCAAGCATGATTTCCTCTTGCAAAGAGCCACACGTGAAGATAAAAGTCAGTCCTGAAAGAAAACAAGAAGATGAAGCAGCAAAAAGGTAATGCATCCCTGAAGAGGAGCGTGCAGCTCCCACATGTGGGTCCAGGTGCCGATGGTCCTGCACAAGAAGATGTAACTCACAGCTCTGGAATCCCCAGCTGGAATTTGCTCTGGGGTATGTCATGGCAAACTCCCTGCGCCTGGCTGGCTGGCAGCCACAGGGAGAGCAGTGCCTCCTGGCAACTCAGAGCAGGGCGGATCATGCTTCAGGCAACAAAGTACTTACTGTAGTACTCCTGAGTGTAACAGCAGCTCAGGGTAGTTAGGATTGGACATTTTCCAAAACATCTGTAGGAATTGAGCCTCTTAAGCCAGGCCTGCCCAGTGCTCTGGTTGTGATCTGGGACTATTATCCAGGTGTCTGTATACCTGATTAGATATTCATAATTAATTGCTACAGTGTATGCTCGCTAGAGCCAAATGTGTGCTTCTAATCCTTCCTCTGCATCTTTTGACTTTCTTATCTCAATGATCTCCTAATGCGAAGTGGTGTAGGTCAACACGCAAAGTGTCTAGCAGCTGGAACTCACCTGCACTCTCATTACTTATCTGCCTTAATAATAAGGAGCTGGTAGATGGTTTTCCACCCTGCTTGGCACCAGGGTGGCTGTGTCTTCCAGCCTCTACAGGAGTTAGTATTGATGGCCCTTTTTACTGGAATTTTGCTTTGCTGTGGGCATCAGTCTAACAGAATTTATCCTGCACAGCCTGGTAATACCCAGTGTTTCCACAGGGAAGGCAGAAGCTGGAACTTCAGTAGGAAGAATCTGCTTCTTTTTTTGCCATTCAGACTTCGTAAAATACAGGTGAATCCTTCTCAAACGCAGACTGCCTGACTAATAGCAGCATCCCACATTCAAGACATTAGTCACATAGAGATCACAATATTGTAAGTAGCAAAAAACTGTAAATGACTATCACATGAAATACTTATGAGAGCCTCCATAATACCGTCCACTTTAAAATACTGTGGCTAATGCCTGAGCTGATGCTATGCCTTCTTCCTGACTCTGCCAAAATCATTTCAACCCTGTCTGAGAAGGCCTGATTCCTACTAACAAGAAAAAAAAAAAAAAGAAAAGCTGTGTATTTAGTAGCACTTTCCTCTCTTATTGAGGACTTCCATCTAAATTTAAGTATTTTTGCTAAGTTAATTCTTCATTGCAAAGAAAATACTAACTGATATTAAATAATGGCAAGGGCCTTTATTGCTGTAGCAACAAGACAGAGTAGCATTAAAATGTCCTCCCCAGACACGGTCATTTAAATAAAAAGTGAGTATATGTGACAATGAAGGAAAAGAGGGAAGTCGCAGGAGGTGAGTTACTCATAACATCTTACAGATATTTTCTCAAATATTCTAGCAGTGAGATAATTACAGAAAAGAACTGCCTATATTTTCTCAAGAAAGAGAAATATTATTTTAATTTACTAGAAATGCTCAGGAAAATTGTATTTCATGAAAGTTCAAGTTTCTGCAAGTGGACCGCTGTGGTAGGGGACCATCCTTCCCAGCCATATGCCACCAGAAAAGCGTAACTTTTATATTACATTTCTTTGAGCCGGAGCGTCAAATATTAGCAAAGTTCAGTTGTTATTATTTAGCTTTACATTTTCTAAAATGTCTATTTTTGTAGAGTTTGGATTTCTTTTTTTTAAATACAGATGAAGTCTAATGCATAGAAAAGTATTTATTAGTGTTGTCCATACATAAAGATAACAGAAAATGGAACTTCAAAAGAACATACAGGCAGAGTTGAGCACAAGTGCTTTAGCTGCTTGAGTAAGGGGTCCAGTCCTGGGCCTATGTATGAATTTATATAAGTCATTTTATCTCTGCATCTCTGTTTACCTGCCAGAAAATGAGTATAATGTGCTTCATACTATAGGAGAAAGGAGAGGACTGAAGTTTGCAAAGTTTCCTGACATCCTTTGATGAGATTGGAAAGTTGAAGCTTTGCAAAGCTATGGAAAAGTCTGAAAATCTTGTTGCCATTCATTACCACAATGATGAAAAACTAATGTTAATGTAGTTCCCTATCAAAATGTTGCAGGCACTGGCTGAGAAAGCTGAAGTCTGCAAAGCTGCAGAAGTATTTCAAACACTGCTTTATAAGGAACACTTTACCTAGATCCTGTGAAAGATCGATCTTTGACAAAAGCTTATCACTTACAGAGAAATCTAGTTAAACAGAGAGAGAGAGAGAGAATATTTTGAATATATTTTGAAGTTTATTTTTCTTAATAATTTTTAGGTCAAAAGTATTGTACATAACCAAGAAGTGCATAGCACTGAATTCACCACTTTGGCTAGCACAGCTCAAAGAGGGGCAAGGAAACTACTTACATACAGCTCAAAGAGGGGCAAGGAGACTACTTACACACTTCTGTGTAGAGTATGTAACATCTATTGGTAACATCTGTGTAGCAATCTACATGCAAATAAAATCTATAACATCTTCAGGTATGTCAAGTGTAGTCTATTGTGTATATACAAAATCAGAAAAAATATATGCTTTTTTTTCTTATGTACACTATATAACATGAGAATAAAATCTGGAATAGTTTGCAGTAGCTTAGGTGAGACTGGACTTTCATGATACAGAGCTCTAGAAACACTTCCTCAGCATTTTTTATCTTGCACCATTGTGATAAAAAAGTTGCAGAAAGAAAGCAAGCTTTCTGGACAGTACTCCTCAGCCACCTTTTTCTGATCAATATAATCTATGTCTTCAACACAGTCTTGACGACTGTGTTCTAGCTTTTTTTCAGTCACAGATGCAGCTGCTGGAGTCTGAGCAACTTCTTTTGTAGGATGAATTGTGCTCCCTTTCGCAGGACTCACTGACGTTAGTAGGCTTGAGCGGGTCAACTTGAGATGAGCGCTTCGTGGGCCTTTCCTACATACTTTAGATTTTAGGACACTTTTGGGGTCTTGGCAGATCTGCTTCTGCTTCTTTAGGGATCGGGAGACTTGTTTCCAGTAGGATTTCTGGTTTGCTGCATACTCTGGACAGGTGGAAGGGTCTCCAGAGAATTCGCACCAGAACTTGCTGTCACCATGCTTGCACTCTACGTGCACAGTAGCAGCATTCATGTTGGCCACTGCCCAGGTGCACTCAGCATTTTCTTCGGTTTTAAATTTGCCTTTAGGAGATGCTTTTCCTCCTTTTGACTTCCGCCCTTTTTCATTTTCTTGGTTGGATTCAGTTTGGTTTTTTCCACCGTCTTCTATGCCTTGTCTTCCTTTTTTTCTTTCCTTCTGTCTTTCACAGTTGGCTAGCAGCATCTGGGAGGCCAGAATCAACACACAAAGAAGTCCAAAGCTTTTGATCCTCATGGTCTCTGTTTTGTTTGTTATCTGCCTTCAAAACAAACAAACAAAAATATAAAAAAATTTTCACTTAATGCTGGACCCCATTTGACAGTTGCAGTATTTCAGACATGGTATTGCACTGCTCTTTGATACCTATTTAAAACGACATTACTGGCAAAATCCTCTGTCCTTTGTGTGAATAATACCTAGTTTCTAGAACCATTAGGTATTATCCTTGAGAACTGTAGATGGCTATGGTCCATGGCTAGTCCTTCTGATCCAATTACTTAATTATCTATGCCACATGGAACAGAAGAGAGTCACTCCCAGGACATGTTACTGCCCAGTGACTGAGGTACTTTAATTAAAATCTCTTCTGCAGTCAGAGAAGGAATTTGAACCTGGGATTTGTCAATCTCAGATGGATATCTTAAGTTATAACGTACAAAGCAGTTGTTGCTCTCATAATCTCCCATTTTGTAAATGGCACTTAAGTGATTTTGACTCCAACCTCTGGCTATTCTTCAAAAATATGCCAGACAGAAAGGAAACCATTTGGTTCAAGTTGAGCAAAATTATTTCTTAGGCATCCTGAAAATTGTCTTAATTCACTGGTTATGCCAGTATTTCAGTTTTCTGTTGAAAAAAAAATCATGATAGTAGTCTTTTCAGACATCAAAAAGTAACTATTGATGCATTCTTCGCTGCTTTTACTGCTAAACAAACAGAACTCTTTTTTTGCTTCTGAAGACACCTGCAGCTGCGTCTAAAGCCACAAAATTCAAGTGACAAATATGCAACTTCAGTTTTGAAATGTAGCTAGTTATCAAATTATTATCAAGCTGATCCCTGCATCTGCACAGAGCACATTTATTTCTGTAGGTGTTTCTCTTTATGAAGCAGCTTTCAGGATCAGAGCATACCATAATAGTAGAGAGTTTAAATCTGACAATTAGTCGATTAAATCCCTAAATGTTTTTTTCAGATGTTTCCATCATAGATGTTTCTGTGGCCAAGTTTCCATGTCAGAAAGCAGAAGTTCATGTGTAGGCATGCTAATAAGGAACCTGTTTCAACATTCAACTATCTGCAAATATCTTTAGTTACATAAATTTAGAATCTAGAATATATAGGTAGCAGCAGATGTGAGCAGGTCCTACTTTCGCATAGTTCTTACTTGACTTGCTTTGTGCCTTATGAAGCATACTACACACAGAGATTTTCACGCTATAAAACCCTCTTTAGAGAACATCATGTAGTATTTACAGTTCTGTTGCAAATACAGCAACTAATAACGTTAAAATGAATAATGACATGACAGTAACGTTCTGTTGCAAGTGGAACAGTGCAAAAGTAAGATAACTAAAAGGCATACCTTGCACAGGGCTTGGAGATGTCCAAACACAACTCCTGATGCAACTCGTTGCTTTCAAAAGAATCAGAGCTAGTTGTAAAAGCAGCGTGGTATTTATAAAGGTAGAGACACACCTTTAGGTCTCCAGCAAGACTGTTACAACACAATAGGATACTTCAGTGCCATGCTGATTTACCTCTGACACACCTCCCTGGAAAAGCGCCAGTTCTCATTCTTAGCACAAAAAAAAAAAAAAACCACACCAGCCACGGTGGGGTGACAAGGTGTGTTTGTGTAAATTAGATGTTACTTTAGCCAAGTCCTTCCCTCTTCATGAACAATGATAAGAACTTTATTAGATCATGAGCTTCTCTAAAAGAGCTTTTTCCAGCCAGAGGGATGTATCCTGCAACGCCCTCGACAAGTTGCACTACCATTATTGTGTTTAGCAGAATTTGAGTAGTTGTCATGGTTTAGTCCCCGGTTGACAACTAAGCACGACGCAGCCGCTCGCTCACCCTCCCCCTCCCTGGTGGGATGGGGGAGAGAATCGGAAGGGCAAGAGTAAGAAAACCCACGGGTTGAGATAAGAACAGTTTAATAATTGAAATAAAATAATAATAATAGTAATAATAATAATAATAATGATAATAATAATAATAATAATTGTAATGAAAAGGAGAACGAGAGAGACAAACAAAACCCAGGGAAAAGAAAACAAGTGATGCAACCGCTCACCACCCACCGACCGACACCCAGCCAGTCCCCGAGCAGCGATCGCTGCCCCCCGGCTAACTCCCCTCGGTTTATATACTGAGCATGACGTCCTATGGTATGGAATAGCCCTTTGGTCAATTTGGATCAACCAGCTTGGGCTGTGCCCCCTCCCAACTTCTTGTGCACCTGACAGAGCATGGGAAGCTGAAAAAGAAAGTCCTTGACTGGTGTAAGCACTACTTAGCAACAACTAAAACATCAGTGTGTTATCAGCATTCTTCTCATACTAAATCCAAAACACAGCACTATGCCAGCTACTAGGAAGAAAAGTAACTCTAACTCAGCTGAAAACCAGGACAGTAGTGTTTGGTGCTTCTTTGTGAAATGAAAACCATTCCACAAAGCATTTCAAAGTTACCTTTCGAACACTTCATTACCTCCTGTCATAAAAATGTATTGGAGAACATTTAAAAATCAAAATGAGTAATTATTCTGCATTAAGGACAGCATTCATTATGGTGAGATGGTCATAAGCACAAAGTTCAGAAATAAATAGAAGCTCCCTCAGAATTAGTGACTGTATGGGGTCTAAGGGCAGGGATCAATTGCACAGCACTGATCTATGCTCCTCCCTCTCTGCCAGCTTTTGTGTATGTAAAGAAGAGGATTACATCATGAGATTTCATTATGGGACCACGTCTACTGCATATTAGCTTGAAAAAGATGATGACAGTGAAAGAACAAGCATTAGACAAATATAAAAATATAAAAATGCATTCAGAGTTGGGAGTAGGCGACCCTTAAAGAACGGATGGAGCAGCTGGTGCCTTTGTAGCTGGGTTGCTTCAGGTGGTTTTACTGGAGAAAAGTAAGAGGCACATTTGTAACATGTGCTTGGGAAGTACAAGAATAAAAGGTAGGACACAAGAAGACATAAAAGTAGAAATGAGTGTAAGATACAGGCAGGTCTTCCTCTTTGACTCTTTTCCATTAGACATAAATGGAATGAGACAAAGGGATAAAGCTATAGGCAAGGCATTGTTGGAGTGATGTGGTGATGAGGAGACTGTTAACTTTCTGTAAAAAAATCAGAAGCCAAAAAAGGAAGAAAATGTGTAATTTTGCGATGAGTGCAGGACAGAAATGTGGGGAATGGGATTCCTTTACTTGAAATACTAAGGATCTGATCTGTGTGCCGAGACTATCTCCTAATCTATCTATGTATGTTCAGCTACCTTCGATGCTTTCTGATCAAGTTCAGCCCTTAGATCTGCCTTGTGCACCTTTGCTTGGCATGAGTTAGTATGAAACTACTCACAACAGTCCACTAAAAGTGAAAGATGTGTGGTTAGCACTGGCAAGGGCTAATGAAGAGGGTAAGGATGACTCATGGATCAGAAAATGTTTAACAGTGTGTCAGGTTGGATGGGAATTAGAGAGTGAGGATAATGTAAAGGATAAGTAAGAGAGGGACTATCTTGCTCAGGAATCCTGAACTAACACCACATAGTATCCACATTATCATCTGGAGTATTAGTATTTAGGTTTTCCAAGTATTTAGGATTTCCAAGAAAGTATTTTTTTTAATTCTTTCTGTCACACACATTTTAAACTATCCCTTAGCCTTGCCCTCTGCTCAGCCAAAACACCGTTTACTTGTAAACTGCAGGCACAGTTTTGCTGCAGAACAGAGAGTGCAGGCTAGTAATCGAAAGACAATTTGATCCATGAAACATATGGCAAACCTGAACAGCTAATTTGGCAAGATCAGATTTATGGGGAGCTGTTTAGTTATTAAAATAGAAAGGCACAGAAAACATTTGGCAACACTAGCAAATAAAAGTAATAATTGAGAATTACAAACATGGATACCCAAATCCCAATATGAGTTTTGTATAGAAAATCTTAATCCAGATGTATTCCTGCTGCCTTTTGACTGAAACTTGGGACAGTTAATCAACACTTTTAAATTTTCATTAAAATTGTTATAATTAATCTAGCTGGTGTCTTTCTGCTGTTCAAGCAAAGAGGAAGAGGGTTTGTCCTTATTCCTAACTATGATTCATTGACGTGGAAGAAGTGCAGTATTTTCTAATTTAGACGTTATTGCTGCTTATATATTATCCACAAATATATATATTTTTATCTAGGAAATTATTATCTTTTGAACTGTTAGTTGCATTGGCGCATTATTTGCAAACTGCAATTTGCTTGTGGTGTCATCTATGTGACATTGGGAGGTTCCTGTTCATTTATAGTTTTTTTCCCCACAGAATAAAAAGTTAATTTTATATACAAAGAGTAAAAAGTTAATTTAAGTTACAAATAGTAAACGACCAATGAATTCCCTTGACCACCTACAAATATGGCTCCATATAAGAATATCGGCCATTTGTCAGTCACACGTGTAGACATCAGGATATTGTTCTCTGTGAAAATGCTCAGGCAGAGTGAATTAAAATAGATCCAGCATCAGTGAAGTGAACAGCTTCTTATAGTTCAAATTAATGTCCATGAGTATTGTTCTGCAGCATTCAAGCAACCCTGATGATGGAGAGTGACTCACTGCATGAGGTGATGTTCCAAGGATATAAAAGGAGGACCTGATTTTAATGGCACTCCAGGGACATGTGTAGAATCACAATTCTGTCACAATTTTCCTTTTAGCTTAAACAGTTTGCGCACAGGCTTCCTTGAAAACTGTGTCACCTGGCACAATGTACCTCACAGCGATTCTCTAGAGTAAGTTTGCAAACTTTGTTAAAAGAACAGGATCAGCCATTGTATTATAAACCTCACTTTCTATTTTTACATATAAACTAGAATTGAATATATATTTGCTGCAAGACCTGAAGAAAGAATGACATTAAGCACTCTACATCTAGAGTTCCTTTAAAAATTACCAGCCTGACTAAATGGATGATGTTAAGCTGCAGTTACTTTCAGGGGTGGGGTGTGTGTGGTGTGAGGGTTGGTTTGTTTGTTTTTAATGTGACTAGCATTCCAGGTGTTCCCCGTAAGTAAATGAATACCATTGATGCATGTAAATCAGACTTTTTCAGTGTATAGGTACACATATTATTAATATGCAATTCTTACTATAATTAAAACAAACTAGCCTGTTCATGTCTTGTTTACTAATGAAATATAATCAAGTACAGGCTGTAGGTGTACACCATTTTGCTGAAAATACCTGCTGAAAGACTAAGCATGTCAACAAATGTGGCAGTCACACCCCTACCTCCAAGTGCAATACCCTTTTTACTGTGGCAGTGGGTTGTTCTCTGGCACCTCACCTCGACCCTTAGGTAAATAAGCTTCAGGCAAGGAACTCGTAACTTTATTTCCTTTTTAAAATCTGTGAATCTAGTATCTACAAAAGACAGTAAGCTGACAGCCCGAAATGCTTAAGCCCTCTTACACAGCAACAAAAAAGTTGCTGCATGGGCAGTGGCAGCAAAAAAAGTGATACCTTTCTGTATCTCACTGCCTGTACTCAACACTTCAGAAAAATATTCCATAGCCTACTGGCATTTCTCTGGAAGAGGCTAGTTAATTTAAAATGTGGTGATGGTTTCAGTGCACTGAGATCTGTTTACTAACGATTTTACATGGAGGCATAATTATTTGAAAGAAGGTTGAAGAAAACTCATCAGTTAACAATAATTTTCAGTCACTTCTGACCTGGAGTTAAATTCATGTTAGTTAAAGAAGTATGAAAAAAAGGCACAAGATTCTCTCTTCATTGAGTCTTTAACAGTGTCCAATTATTTCACAAACTGGCCAAAACTGACAAGTGAATTTGACAGAACATGAAAACTGATATCATGAAACCCAAATAAGAAAGAAACAAAAACTAGCTAATTCAAACAAGCGTTAACTTTAAGTTAATCACAGAACAACAGAAACTGTATGACTGCCGTATATTAATTATAAGCTAATAAAAAGAAGAGCATCTTACAAGACTAAATGGTAAGGTTCTTTTACAGCAAACTCCAGCTCATGCTGAGGTTCCCATTTGCAGATGCTCAGGCATTTCCATTAAGAACTAAATTCCTGAAACACTAGTAAATTAAGTGAACGCTGCTCCTTCATACAGTGGTTATCTGTGAGTGAAATTAATAGTGAAATTAATCATTTTATCCATCATTTGTAGCCCTAGTATTACTGATTACCTTCATCATCTACGAATTCACTAGTTCTTACCTGCAGTGTTATTCTTCATTTACTTGCTGCACTATGTTGGCAACGTTTTGATTAAAATATCCTGAAATTCCTTACTGCCAAAATGCAGTTTTTCTTCAGCAGAGCTCTAACCCTCTTGGCTCCTAGCTCATACATGGCAGTCAGCAGTTGTTCATCTATTACCCAGCTGCTCACTGAATGCACTCTTCACATGCAGTCAGAAAAGGGAGAGTTTTCAGACGTGCAGAGTGTTGCTTTATCTTGGTAGGCAAGGACAGTGGTGTTTTCAGGAAAATATAAGTGGTTTTAATTAACCCAAGGAGATCCAAGCCAGTGATGGAGCATGACCATTAGGAATGTGTTTCTGATATGATGACGAAATCCCTCTTGCTTCATTAGATAAAACAGAGGAAAACTCTTGTGGACCACATGCGTACAGGAGACAGAAAACTTTGATGCCAAATGGGGTTGAGACTGTTTTGCCTTGGCAGGAGGAGGCTTTCCAAATTCAAACAAGAATAAAATTTTAGATGCCTCTTCTCCCTTAGTCTTACTGTGAAAGTATGTTGAACCAACCTTAAAGAAAGTTTGCCTTGATTTTGAAACAATTCAGAGATGAAGTATAAATAATTGCTATTGGTAACTAAACATGTTTACCCTCTTCTATACAGGATGTTAAATGCTGATACCATGATAAAGATGATTATTACTATACAAGAGTTAGTGGAAAACATATCCCAATCTAAGCAGATCCTAAGATATTGGTCCCTGCATATTTGCATCTGATAATGCTACAGGGTCACCAAAGAAGAGATGGGATTAGATTGACACAAAAAAATCTGTTTTTTCCTCTTCTTTAGAATTTAACTTTCACAGAATATAGACGCTATATTTTATAAAGAAAAAAAAACTTGGAAGAAAAATAATGTAAAATAGAGGGATACTATACTGAAGTGTGTGTTTTATACTGATTTTTCCAATATCAGAAAGCACTTAACCTCAAAATCTGAATTTTACATCTTTTCATTTAATTTTGGCTCTAATAGAAGTTATCACTTCTCTGTCTCAATCACAGCTAAAGACTCTCCAAGCACAATCATTTCATTGTCCTGTGATTTTATTTGAGCAGGCTGGCTGCTTGATTTATTAGCATAGATTCACTATATTCAGGACATGCTCAAGTTGTTTTGGCAGCCAGGGGAAACAACTATTGACTAATTGCCATCTGAACTATTTAGCTTGCTAAGATTTTCATAGCTTAGAGTAATGCAAGAGCCTGTCTGTCTGACCAGAACAGCTTCAGATATACAATCAAAGGGTTGCTCTCTTACAGAAAGATAAAATGAGTAAAATAATAAAAAGATGCCATTGTAAATTACTGCCTGCAATTAGACTGGAGTCTACTCAGGGTAATGGCAAGTCACGCATATCTATGAGAAGGAAGAATCTGACACGTTACATGAAATCATCAGACACGTATCGCTAGAACACAAGGTCTTATGAGCAGCACTGTTTACCATAAGCACTGAGCTTAACGCTCCAACCAAAAAATTCTTTTAGCTGTCACAAATGCCTTATCTCTCATTAAAGATTTGCAGTAAAAAATTCCCCATATGCTTATTCAGATGAATAGCTGAAAGAAGCCTTTGCATTAAGCCAATACTGGTAGAGTTACTAAAGGCAGACGAGTGTAAGAAATGAGATTCAGCCCTCTTCTAGTTCTAATCCACCTTCTCATAAAGTTAAGATTTTTTTTTTTCTTAGTGGGAATTTGAAATTACTTAGGCACTTGTTTTAGTTTTTTTCTGATGTACGCACAGCAGTCTCCACTGAATTAGTTCCTTCACAGGCAGCAAAAATACTAATTGATCCTGCATAGGTGAAGGGAACCAAGATCAGCTGAGGCTTACGGTGTAGTTTGGAACATGTCAAATATTGACCGAATCAGTAGTGAAATTCTTCCACACCTTGATGTGGTTGCAGAATTATACAGGATGGAGTGGAAGATACATGAATGGAGTGGAAGACAGAGTATGTACGGGCTGAGATGTGGTATACTAGAAAGACATTCTTTCCTTGCTGCTGACCACTTTTTTTGAGGTTGTGTCTGGGCTTCTGTAAACCACATCTGATCTGAACTAGTATAATCAACAATACTTTTTTCAAGGAAGATGCAGCAATTATCTTTTCTACCATTTACTTTAAGAAATCAAAGCAACTTAGATTGCCTCTCTAGTTTTTCTCTAATGCAGTCCTGGTGAGAATAGATGGACTTTCAAAAGTCTGGTTTAGATATCATTGATAGCTCTGGTCTTTGTCTGTTCTCAGGATCCTTTCCATAAAGCTTAAAGCTGCTCTGTAAATAAATTGAGCTGTACCAATAAATATACATGTGCATATATACACAGATTAATATATAATATAATATAATATAATATAATATAATATAATATAATATAATACAATATAGTATAAGCATTGAATTCTAGTTAATTAATCTTAGTGGTTTTATATGTATATTTGTTGAAATAAGGGGTGCATGTATGTGTGTGGAGAGAGAAGAATAGATGGATCTACCCTGACTAAGAAAGTATATTGCATAAAATCTTATGAGTTTATCAGTGCCTGGTAATTTTGTGGGTTTCAGCACTCGTTCAAGTGCAGCAAGATGTTTCTAGCACTTGTTATGGAATAAACATTCTTTTCAAGTACACTTTTCAAATATAGAGGGAAGATGGAAACAGGAACCAAGAAATTGTTCCAGGAAAAGGAAACCAGGAATGGAAAACCAGGGACTTTATGGTGTAGGAGACTGTGCTGGGTCTGGCTGGGATAGAATTAATTTTTCATAGCAGCCCATATGGTGCTGTGTTTTAAATTTGTGACTAGAACAGTGCTAATAAGACACCGATGTTTTAGCTATCGCTAAACAGCATCAAGGCCTTCTGTGTTTCTCACTCTGCCCCCTCTCCAGCGAGTAGGCTGGGGGTGGGCAAGAGACTGGGAGGGGACACAGCCAGGACAGCTGACCCCAGCTGACCAAAGGGACCCAAGGGATATTCCATACCATATGACATTGAGCGTAGCAATAAAACTGGGGGGTGGTCTTTCTAGAGTAGCCGTTGCTTGGAGACTGGCTGGGCATCAGCCTGCTTGTGAGAGGTGTAGAATGTCTTTGCATCACTTGGTGGTATTTTTTTCCCTTCTTCCCTTAACTTATTAAGCTGTCTTTATCTCGACCCACATTTTTTTTTTCTTTTGCTATTCCAATTCTCTCCTCCATCCCACTGGGGAGGGGGAGGGAGTGGCTGGTGGGTGCTTCATTGCTGTCTGGGGTCAACACACCACAGAGACTTCAATCCTGCAAATAACTAACAGAAATTTTTATTTCAGTGGATTCCAGTTGGAAAGAAACCAACAGAGATTTCAGTCCATGTGCAGAACTTCCCCTTCACTAAAAATACTGATGGCCGAGCTACACTGATACCGCCTTGGCTCCATGCTTCTAAACCACCACAGTTATCACAGCAAAGACAACAAGAAGGTACAGTCACAGTTGTGACAACTCCCTTGCTGACTTAGATCACTACATTTGAAGAAACCATTTTCAGCTATGTGGGAAAAGTGATCTTGGGCTAACACAAGCTATGCCTCCACAGGTCATGTCAGCCACCATAGCCTGACCTATGCGCTGACAGGATTAGCCATAAAGTTTACCCTCCATAATCTTTGGATTATCCTTGAAACATAGCACAAGCACCCTTTAAATGCACTTGGGCTGTAAGGCTCAAGAACTCATGTCTGGAAGTGGCTCTGAAAAGTCCTGTTGAAAACTCAGCAAGTCAGAAGAATGACTATAAAGGTCTGCGTTTCACAGCTACCGTGTGGGCTGGTGGCCCTCAGCCTGTTCACATCTGACGTAAGTCTCTGAAGGCACAAAGAAAGGACAAAGGGAATGGACAAATCTCATCTGCCATTTTCATTTTACTGACATCAGCAAGTTTGGGTATATAGTGGATAGAAGCCATTAACAAAGAAGGACGTTTCTTGACCCATCTTTCCAAGTTCTAGTGCAACTTGTTATGGTTAGCAAAAGCTGAAAGGACACACATCCCTCAGCATTTATGATAGATTTGGGGTTTGATCAGTTAACCAAGGGAAGATATGATGTCTCTGACTATAATGTTCTTTCAAAACTTAGTGTTTTTTCTTGGATCATTTTTAACTCTACAGCTCCTCCATGTGGAGATCATTAACAAACAAGAAATTAGTAATCCTAAACACTAGGTATTAATACTTTTTTAAATGGGTTTGCAGAGGACTAGCAGTATTTTAAATATTTAGGACATTTTTTAGAAGTATTCAACACTGTGAACAGAAACGCATTTTCTGAAAATGGCTGAAAAGCAGTGCAGCAATTCTGTACATCAGAATAACGCTGTGATGTTACAATTCCAATTCTAGTTTAAGTTACCCTTTTTCCTCTGTTATCTCATGAATTACACAAACTAACTTTTTACTCGTGTTTAATTCTATTTGTTCCCGTGTGCCTGTATAGGAATCTCACATCTATGTCCTACTTCATGCTGTCAGGGAATTTGGGGATTTTTCTCCTGTATGTTGGTAAAGAGGACCTAAATCCTGGTTAACTAACCTGCTGGTTGGGAACAGGACTGAAGGCTGTATCTAGTAAAGAACATCCTTCCCATAACCACTTCCCACACTGCCTGTCCACAGCCTTCAGAAACTGAGTCCTAGATTATTTAATGCAACATTTAAAACATTTATTTACTAGATAGTGAATATTATCTGTGTGTTGATGATGACACAGTCCAAATTACTTCATTAAACACTAATAGGCATTAGGCTTGGGGCAAACTGAAAAGATAAAAAAAGAGAACCACCTGATACTCCGCAGGAATTTTGGAGAGTAGGCGCTGGCACTCCCCGTCCCCTTGCACCCCTCCAGGAGGAACAAAGGTGGTATGAAAAGAGACTTATCTCCCCTGCCCGTTCTCACAGCTGAATGGGAAATGGCCAGTGTTCTCAAAGGTTGTTCAGATAGCTTTCAGTCATCACAAGGATATCTGATGTATGCCTGTAACTTACAAAAAGGTTATCTTTTAATGCTTTTGATTGAACATGTGATGTTGAATAGGAAATGGAAGAAAATATGGAAAGAAGAGAGACTTCAGGTGCTGCTAGATTTGGCCTGCAAACCACCCTTTTAATAAATGTCCAGTGGTCACATCCACTATTGATTAGTACAAGAGTGCATCTCACATATGGTAAAGCAGTCTTTCCTGATGTTTTTACAAAGTGTTTCCTTAAGCCAGGCCTCAGGTAGGGACAGTTGTGGGATTCTTTCTGTTAGCTCTGGTCAGGTTTTGACCTCAGATCTTAAAATAAATGGAGCTAGCCAATTCCTTTTAAGAACAGTATTTTATAGCTTTTTGAAGTATAGTTGAGCTCAGCAAAGAAACCTTAGTCCTTCCTTGTTTCAGCACCACTAAAAGGCCAAAGCTGCTCTGAACTAGAATAAGCTGCTGACTAAAGCATTCTGTGTTACTACAGTCTACAGCACAAAAGGGCTTGATGGCTGCCCCACCGCTATGGTAGGGAGTGAGATGGGGTGCACCAGACAGGCTTCTTTCACTCCAGCATTAGGTTGAAATCAAGAAGAAAAATCATAGAATCATAGAATCATTTGGTTGGAAAAGACCTTTAAGATCATCAAGTCCAACCGTACCTGTCCACTACTAAACCATGTATCTAAGCACCTCGTCTACCTGTCTTTTAAATACCTCCAGGGATGGTGACTCGACCACTTCCCTGGG
>VYZW01002381.1:2462-18582 GCA_013401315.1 Balaeniceps rex | reverse complement strand
CCCCCCCCCCCCCCCCAAACCAACCAACCAACCAACCAACCAACAAAAACCCCAAACAAACAAACAAAAAACCCCCAACCCCCAAAACCTTGAATTTACACGGATGAAGGGAATGATCTGATCTCTGCATCCAGTATGGGTAGCTTAAATTCTAACAAGAAAGAATTAGTTTAGACATCAGGAAAAAATTTCTGATAGTAAGGTAAGATCACTTAGAACAGGTTAGGTAAGAAATTTATAAGTATATTAGAGGTCTTCCAACACACAGAAAACATGTCCAAAAATGATACAAGTGTAGCTTTGTTTCACCAGCAGTTTGGAGATGACCTGCTATGGACCCTATCATTACTATCTTCTGTGATTCTCTATTGAGTGTTTTACATTACTGCATATTATTACCGTGCCACACAATGCATTTTCTATTCTGTAAATCTTGTGAAACATTATTGTACTTTGAATTGAGATTATACTTTTTTTATTTCAGTGTGTGCAGAAGCTTACAATCCTGATGAGGAAGAGGACGACACAGAATCTAGGGTATTTAATGCTTTGAGTCAAATACTTATTTTTTCAGTTCTCGGGCATTAAATTTAGGAAGAAAAACGTAACTAGCATTATCATTCCTTTCCAAAAGCATCCTTATTATAATATACTTTAATAATCTCTTGGGTTTTCATGTTAAAGGAACATTTAAAAATTCTCTGTAATAGTCACCCATGTAGGACCTGATGTGAGTATTATTCTAAATTATCACACCTTTGATACATGGTCTGTTAAGGAAACACTTTTGTGCAATTATATTTGCCCAGAGAGTGCCTGCTCCTATTATTTGGTGTCCTCATAATCTTGCAGTAGTTTCCTCAATATTCTAGTATTTTTTATAAGGAAGAAAAAAGGTAAATTATAAAATCGCTAAGATTTTCAGATGTACAATGCAATAACTAATGAACTATATTTCTTTTACTTATGTCACCCTTTTAAAGGCATTTACTTAACTTTTAGTATGCAATAGCATTAGTATGTCTTTTAAGACAAGTTTAAATGTTTATATTCTACCTAATTTCTGGCTTGTAAAACTGTCAAAAAGGTTATCCTATAGTATCACAGCTTTGAAACCTAGCATACCTTTTTAAGCATGTGAGTTTAATGAACAACTTGATTGATACTCACATTAACCAGACATCGGTAATTTAGTAAATCTCTGGCTCACTCAGATAGTGTCAAGTCTGTTGTTTACTCTGTGAACTTCTGATATAAATTTAACACAGATACTATTTCACAAAATATTCTTTGTGAATATCCTTTTGTAGTCATGGCAAAGGGCTAAATGTAACAGTGGTGCTTTTTATAAAACATGCATGCTCCAAATATGATTAGAGAGTAGTAGAGTAATGTTTATGCAGCAATAGTTGAGATAAAGGTATCCAGAATGGCTTGCAGAAATTAACTGGATTCTACAAATGTAAAGATTAGCTTAAACACAGCAGTGCTTCACTTGCTAATGCTATGGTGATATAATGTTATCACTGAGTATTTATTCAAATCCTGAAGGTTTTGAAATGAAAGTGTTATGAAGCATGGCCAAAATATTGTGTGAAATGCTTAGCTGAATTAACTCAGTCCTTCAGCTAGTGCTGCTATACGATAACCACTTTAAAGGTTTTTCTATTATATCCCTCAGATTATTCACCCTAAAACAGATGATCAAAGAAACAGACTGCAGGAGGCGTGCAAGGACATTCTTCTTTTTAAGAACCTAGATCCGGTAAGAGATTCTTTGTAATGAACAACATTTAGCAGTGCTGCTTAGAATTAATTCTCTTGAACTTTTGAACAGAAGTTTACAGATTTGACTTTTGTAAGCTCTTATGTATGCTTTCTTGACCATTTCCTAAACTCCAGAAATGCCATTTTTATAACTGATACGTCGTATATGTAGAGCCTTTTGTTCATCACCATGAATGATAGTCTTGAAGTACATTAATATGAATGTATGCATTAATATGACTGTAAAGTATTTTCTTATTTTAAATCTTCTTGCTGTACATTGATGTGTATAAACTCATCAGTTAACTGGAACGTTAAAGTTGTTTCTACTAGTTATTTTTTATTACCCAAAAGTGTGCTGAGTGCTCCATCAAAACCTAAAATTGCCCCCAAAGCCTACAGTTTAGCTATAGATGTAATTGAACAAGGAAGTTATGACATAGAGGGAAAGAGAAAGGCAGTAGCGAGGTGTTTACATTATTATTTCACTTAATACAGACACCGTAAAAATGCTATAGGTAATTTTCTTCTGTGCAGATAATTTTCTTCTGCTGCCTGTGAAAACAATTACGGGTTTTTAAGAAAGCTTAAATGCAGTGAATGAGTGATCTGGATCAGACAAAGGTGATAATGCTACAAAAAAGCAGAGGGTTGTTTAAGGGAAAAGGCGACTGTATTGATCAAAACATACATACTGAGGTTGGGATGACTCGCAGCACACCAAATGCTTTCTCAAGAGAATTGATTCAGTGCTGTCAGGGGAGGGAGCATGGGGGAAAGGGAAATAATTCTGTAGTTTTAAGCATGAGAACAAAAAGTTTTAAATTTGATTCAAGAGGGAGCAGCCTGCAGCTCTGTTTGGAAGTCAGGTGCTGTTACAGAGAACGCATGTTAATTCATGCTGCAGGTTTCCAGCTCCTGCTTTTGTCTGCACCTGGCCCTGGGTACCTGTTCCCAGAGAGGCCCTGAGGAGCAGTGAGCCACAGACCCCCAGCTTTGCAGAACCCTGGAGCTAGAGCTATAGGAGGGCATCAAAAGTCTCAACGTAGGTGCCAGTATGTGTGCATTCTTGGGACACTAGGGATCCTGACACAGAAGATTTCCTAACTCCCTCCCTCATGCCATCTGTTTCATGGGTAGTTAATTAGCTGTTCCACTATACTTGTTCAAGCTAAAGTCAGCCAAACATTTGCCCCTTACACTCCTGAATTATTTTTCTGCATAACTTCAGTGATACAAAGTGGGTGTGAAATTGCTTTATTATAAATTTTCCTTATTGTTGCTGTGTCCTGGCTTCCACTTGGCTGGACCATCGTTACATTAGCCTGCCAATGGCATTTTGGCAGACCACTCTTGGTTAGTCTCTGAGCATTTCTCTCTTCTGAGCCCTGTGACCCCACTGATTATCGTGTGCTCCTAGAATCTTCCGTGATGTTAATTTTGAGCTACTGCTTTCCTGATTCTGGCTTTACACAGTTTCTTGGTAGTATCTGCTTATATATCAATTCTCTGGATGAGATCTGCTTTCCCTTCCAGTGAGAACTAGATCTTCTGTCTAAATAGTTATCAGCCACTTGGTCTGCAGGACAGGGATCTACTGGCTTCATATCAGCTATATTGTAATGCTGTGTGGATGTAGACCATTAAACTGTTCCAGTGTGGGCACCTGATAAAACTCTTGCAAGGAATATTGAGGGATTACTTCCCCTGTTAGTGGAAGTCTTCTCAGGACTGTGATGCTGTCTCGGTACTGTGTCCGCTTGATGTGTTTAACTCTGTTTTTAGTTTTTGCTTCTGAGTCAGTTACTTGTAATTGCTAATAGTTCCCACAGTCTGTTCCAGGTGTTTAGCAGAAGACTTCTTAGCCAAGTCCTCCCCTTGTGGAGCTCTGCAATCCAAAGCCTTGAAATCTGCTCCTGGGATCTCCCGTCTTGTTTACCCCCCCTTTGCTCAGATTGTCCAGTGGATTAAGAACACTTTCTTCTGCTTTAAATCCTTCACAGACAGCATTGGAAAGTTGACTAAGATAATTTTCGTAAAGGAGTTTTTCATTATAATAACTTTACTTATAAAAGGCATTGGAAAGCTACTGAGCTCTGAAGATAGCAAGGGTATTAAAATGTAGCCTCCTTCAGTCTGGCTTACTCCTTCTGTGGAGTCAAGATGTGTAGTCCCCAGGGGACTTCTCCCACTCCTCCTTCTTGTTCTGCTGCTAGGCAGTGACTCAAGAGCTCTGCCACTGTAGTTGCAGTAATTTAAATGTTCCTATCCCAGCTCTCCTCCTCACCTCTGCCTCTCCGCCCTGCAGCACAAGCGCGCGTGGTGCCAGCTGCTGCAGTTTGCTCGCTGGTGTATTAGCGAAAAACCTCCTTCATCTTGGAGGGAGATAATATCTTCACCTGCTAAAGCTAAAGTCTGTGGAACAAAAGTCAAGCTGTGTATTGATAGTGTCTCCCACTCCCACTGTTTTTTTCTTGCATTGAGCTTCAGCCTCTTTCTGCTATAGTTCTGTGTGTGAAAAACATTGTTTCAGAGGTCAGTGAGTTAGAGGGGAAGAGACAATGCTTAATGGCTTTTCCCTGATGGCCTTTTAGCAAGGTGTCAAACACCATTCCTAGATAGGGCACCACATGCCTTATGGCATGATCAGAATTGCGTTCAGTACATGATGCTAAATGGAGTCCACGTTTTCTTAAAACTATATCCCACCCTAACACACTGTTTTAATTTGAACAGAAGGATAAGATAAGGGTATCATTAAAGCAGAAGAAGAAGTTGCAGTAGTTAGGAGGTGACTTACAGTACTGCTCAGCATTTTAATTAAAGAGTCCATCTGAACAGACAAGAGCCTTCACATAAAAGTAAAACACAGCAGAACCATTTGAATGTGAGACTAAATGAGAGAAAGGAGAAAAAGATAACCTTCAGACTTTGAGACAACTTTGGACTTTCTAAACACACACAACACTGTCTTGAGCCTGCCTTTACCTGATAGCAGTGTTTGAATATCAGATAGGTAAACTTATGGGGAAGTATTTATAAATAGCAATATTTCACATATTGGCTCTGAAAATATAGCATAGTGTAAAGAAACACCAGCTCTGGTACAATTCCCTGAGCAGCACCCTATGTTTTAAAGGCCAACTCTTATAGAAGTTACTTGAATTTTCTTGAAACTTTAACTTTGTGGATTGATGAGGATGTGACTGGTCAATTAATGTCTGTTCAGCAAGGCACTCCTGAGTTAACTCCCTTAAATAAAAAGTACTTTTAAAGAATTGACATGTTGGCATTCTTTTCACCTTTCTGGGGGCTTAATCACTTCCCATCTTGTTGCTGGCACTCAATATCAGTTTTAGCTAGTGCGTAACAGTATTGAAAAAATTACTTGAAGAGAAGAATATGGATTGAAACATGCACGTGCAACAAGATGAGGGAAAGAGGTTTTTGCAGAGCTCTTTGGCTACTTTTTAGAGGATCAGATCAAGAAAGAATCAAGAGAAATTCGAGGAGCAGAACTGTGTGGATGAGTGAATTAGAAGAGAGAAAGATGCATTCAGATGTTCTTTTTCCTCTCCCCATGCTATTAATCTAACCTATGGTAGATTAACTCATTCCTCTTCTAAAGCACTTCTTCCTGTTCTTCTTCCCAGAAGCATCTCTTCCTATTAGACCACAGTATTATCTATTGTTTTTCCCAAGTGCCTGCCACACCATTGCCAGAAATCCTAATATTACTTTTGTTCTCCCAGGATTGCCATGGTGTGCCAGGCTGCTTGTTCTATATGCATGCACAAAGCATGTTACCGCATCTTCTCCTTCATGCTCCAGATGCTGGTCGTTACTTGCAGTGGAATCAGAAGCTGCATGCCCTCTTTCCCCTCCACTTTCACTTTGTATAAGCCAGCAAGGAGAAAACAAGATGATGACCAGATGCCTTGGGCCATTACTGAGGGTGAGCCCCAAGTCACTATTACTGGAATTTGTCTCTGTTCAGCCTAACAACTGTTTTATCACTGGGAGGAATATCAGCAGCAGCAGCTCATCTAGTGGCCACAGCAGCCTTCTACACTTCCTTTTTACAATGCAATTCAGAGAAGTTATTCTTTTGGTTTTGTCTTTTAAGAAGAAACTTTGCTGGGGCTGATTAACAACAGGCTATTTGGTTTGGCTGTTATGGCCCATAGGCCAGCAGTTAAAAAAACCTGATGAACCTATTATCAGAGTAACAGGGTGGCTCAAGGCACTGGTACCATCAAAGCTGTGCTGCACCCTTGCACTTAAAGTTTGAATCCTTTCTTTTGCAAAATTTCACAAGGAGTGTTAGATCATCTATTCTCTTCCAGGGAAGTTTTATTTTGGAGATGTTTTGCCCTGCTAATGCTTGTAGAGAATATTTCAAATAGGTCTTGACCCTTTTCTAAAAGGTAATAAATTATACATATTCTTCACAAATATGCAAGAGCAATTTCTGGGCATATTGCCACTCATGCACCTGGGGAATTATTATAAGAGAGCACAAATATTGATTAATCAATTAGAACTGATTAACTCAAAGGAAGATGAAAGAAAGCATAATGCGACTATGTTTTATGAATAGGGGACTCTTATACTTAAGGCTAAAGCATTCCTTGAAAAGTGCTACTAACAGAAGTATTTCTGAAGATTCTCATAATGCTCTTCCATTCTTAAAAATTTTGGTGAAGAATTAGGACCACAGATGTTGGAGCAATTAATAGGAATACATATATATGTGTGTGTATATATATATGATATATATGTATATATCGGTGAGCCCAGAATGCCTGAACATGTTAAGACTCTGCCCTTTAGATGGCACAAAACTCTTTGCAAACTAATGGGTTCCCAAACAAATAGAACTGCACTTAATCCTGTTTTTCCCTAAGGCAAAATTAATACTTACATCAGATCTAGCAAACAGGGATTCTATCCACCTTGCCTATTGTATCAGAAATCGCATGGCTAGCAGGGCTAGGGAAGTGATCATCCCCCGTACTCTGCACTGGTGAGGCTGCACCTTGAATACTGTGTTCGGTTTTGGGCCCCTCACTGCAAGAAAAGCATTGAGGTGCTGGAGCGTGTCCAAAGAAGAGCAACACAGCTGGTGAAGGGTCTAGAGCACAAGTCTTATGAGGAGCAGCTGAGGGAACTGGGGTTGTTTAGCTTGGAGAAAAGGAGGCTGAGGGGAGACCTTATCGCTCTCTACAACTACCTGAAAGGAGGTTGTGGCGAGGTGGGTGTCGGTCTCTTCTCCCAAGTAACAAGCAACAGGACAAGAGGAAATGGCCTCAAGTTGCATCAGGGGAGGTTTAGATTGGATATTAGGAAAAATTTATTCACCGAAAGGGTTGTCAAGCACTGGAACAGGCTGCCCAGGGAAGTGGTCGAGTCCCCGTCCCTGGAGGTATTTAAAAGACATGTAGATGTGGTGCTTAGGGACATGGTTTAGTGGTGGACTTGGCAATATTAGGTTAACAGCTGGACTTGATGATCTTAAAGGTCTTTTCCAACCTAAATGATTCTATGATTCTAGAATCAGTTATTGAAGATGTTCTGCAAAAGAACTGCCCAAGGTAAGGTGCCTTCATCTTTGGCTTAAGTATTTTGAAAACTATTTGCAACTCTGAATTGTTTCTGCTCTTTTTTAGCAAACTGCTAAAAATAATCAGCCAACTTGCTCCAAGGCTGGTTATAAAATATGAAAAGTATTACTGAGCCTGACTGATGGGCACGTGCATGATATTTGAGAGGCAGAATACTAACTTAACATATAACTGTGTGAAGGAAGGTTAAGGTATATTCTCAAGGAAAATATTATTGCTTGAAAATATTGATTATACATCGAAATACAAATTAGATTCTTTGATAGTGAAGAAATAAAATGCCTTTTGATTAGTTTACAAGTGGATATTACACAAGGGAGCTAAACTTTTTGAATTGGATCAATAGTGTTGCTAACATTTATATCAGAGTTCCAGGGGAGCATATGTACATGGTTTTGTTCTGAAGAACAAATGTGGAGAGCTGTAGACATGAATTTTGTAATTTATCCTTCCTCTCCAAGGTCCTGACTCGTTGATTAAGGACTCCTTTTCTTCCCATGGTTTCCCTGCCTATGTTTTGCTAACTTCTTTCCCCTCTCTCTCTCTCTCTCTCTTCCCCCCATCATCCCCTTTCGTATTCTGGTATTCTGTCTACTTCATTACCTTCTGAATATCACGCTGAGCATTATTTCATTGATATTTCATATTGCTCAAAGTGAGGATAAGGTGGCCAACAGGATGCTGTTTTAACTTGGGCTCATTTTAGTAAAATGGTTGTAGGAGTAAAGAACAAAGTGGTTTATGAACTTGGGGGCAACAGAACTGTGGATTCACTTTGTTCATATGATAGTCTTATGGTTGTGTCTCAGAACACTATAATTTTTACAAGTCATATGAGATAGGCAAGTCTTTTTACTACTGTTGTACTGAAATGCAAGGCAATTTCATGCCTGCTTAGACCATGTAGGATGTCTTGGATCTAAAAGGGAAGTTAACTGAGATTTCCTGTCTACCAGGGAGCACTCCAGCAGCATACTCATCCTTCTTTGAGGGATTCCCAGAGCATATATAATCTCAACATACCGTCCAATACTTTTGGGACTTACTGCATCCAGCTTAATAGCTGGAGTTTACCGGCTCCTGTCAAATGCCAGATTAAGATTGTCTCAGTTTGCTGTCAGAAGCCACATCATTTTAATTGTAGAAATGTAGCTGTGCCTTCTATCTCCTGAATACCTGTCCTGGTTTCAGCTGGGTTAGAGTTACTTTTCTTCCTAGTAGCTGGCATAGTGCTGTGTTTTGGATTTAGGATGAGAAGAATGCTGATAACACACTGATGTTTTAGTTGTTGCTAAGTAGTGCTTAGGCTAGTCAAGGACTTTCTTTTTCAGCTTCCCATGCTCTGCCAGGTGCACAAGAAGTTGGGAGGGGGCACAGCCCAAGATAGTTGATCCAAATTGACCAAAGGGCTATTCCATACCATATGACGTCATGCTCAGTATATAAACCGAGGGGAGTTAGCCGGGGGGCAGCGATCACTGCTCGGGGACTGGCTGGGTGTCGGTTGGCGGGTGGTGAGCGGTTGCATCACTTGTTTTCTTTTCCCTGGGTTTTGTTTGTCTCTCTCGTTCTCCTTTTCATTACAATTATTATTACTATTATTATTATTACTATTATTATTATTACTATTATTATTATTACTATTATTATTATTACTATTATTATTTTATTTCAATTATTAAACTGTTCTTATCTCAACCCGTGGGTTTTCTTACTCTTGCCCTTCCGATTCTCTCCCCCATCCCACCGGGGGGGGAGGGTGAGCGAGCGGCTGCGTGGTGCTTAGTTGCCGACTGGGGCTAAACCACGACAATACCTTTTCTTAAATAGTGGGGAAGGATATTTTTCAGAAGTTACTTTTTACATTTGTCATTGTCATGACTTCCGGTGACGATCATGTCCAACTTTCCATTTTATCTACAGTGCCTTCATTGATGCAGAATGGGTAGCACTTTGTCAGACAACAACATTTGTATCAGCAGTTTAAACATTGATGCTTCTTGGAAGCCCCAGTGTAGTATGCAGAACTTTGTTCTTTTTCCTTTACAAAATAGCTCACAGTAAATTTATAAATTGATATTAAGAAGACACGTACCTGACACAGTGGTAGCAAATCACTTGGTAGTCTGAAAGTTAAAAGAGCCATTGGCATTTGGGAAGGACATGTCATGGTCTACCAGCTCTCCTGAATGAAACAAAAGCTGTCTTGCAAGGACATACAAGTGGCTGGATTTTTAATCAGTGTGAAATGTATACTAAATAAAACGCAGTTTTAATTATACTCAATGTCCATTATCTAACTGATCTTTTTTTCAAGGAATTGTCTTGAGATGTAATTGCCATGGTTTTTTTGTTGACTTGAAAGAAATTGAGGCTAATGTACTATTTTCAAATAATGCATCATGCATCTGGAGGACAGCACTTTATGTGATACAAAGTATACGTTAGGATAGTTGTGAGTGATTATTTGCAGTTTTTCACTTGAACTGGCAAGAAGGATGGAATCAGACACTGTTCCAGGGGGATGTCCTTGGTAAACCAGTTATCATTCCTTCTGGGTCTTTGTTCTTCTGAATCTCATGTCATGTCTTTTGTTTGTAACTGATTGTAGACATGCACACAATTTTGTACATTTCAGATATGAAATGGCAATACATCAGGCTTGCACACACCTTAATTATGCATGGGTATCACCACAGGCCTCAGTTCATAAAGGTACCTGGTAGCTGAGTTGCACTTTAGGCATGGTAAAATATTTCCTAACTCGTAACAGAATGATTCATAAAACCTCTGCTTAGGGGCTATGCAGTTCATAGGCACCATGATAAGTACCAGAGCTACTTTTTGACATTAAAGTTCTGCTTCTATGCTAGAGGTTCATGTGGCCACGATGGGATAAAGGGGAAGAGGGAGCAACTACTTTTTGTCACAAACATGTAGTGTTTAGAATACTTAGCACATGAAAACTGTCAGAGGCCATCAGGCTCCTACTGAAGTAGTATCTGTGTAACTGCCGTTGAGGAGAGAGAGCTCGCAGGAGCACAGCAAAGAGGACAAACTAGCAGAGACTTTGCAGTTGAGGTAGTTGGTGCAGATGGGAGTTTGAAGGGGAACTGGAAAGAGTGCGCAAGACAGTGTGGGACTGCTACAGTTGGTGCAATGACAGTGATGATGGGCCACAGGGAGTGCTCTGCAGCACCAGCTGGACCAGCCAACCATGGCACATCTAGAGGTTTCAACCCAGATCCAGAGGTAGGATGTGACCATCTTGGTCTGAGGCTGCTGGGAGTGCCAGGAGTCTCTCCTGAAGGCTGGGGGTGATGGTGGCTTCATGTATGGGAGATGTGCTCTGATCAGCGTGCTGAGCTGCCAGCTGAAGGAACTGCAGAAGGACGTGAGAAGGCCTGCGTAGCATCAGGCAGGATAAACAGGAGCTTGACAGCATCTTTCAAGGGTCCACTGAAGAGACAAGAGTGCCTTTCTACAGCAGATGGAGGCACCAATCTGTTGACCAGACTTGCTCTCAAGTGGTGCCGTGATAGGATAAGACACAACGTGCACAAACTGAAATACAAAAAAAATCTGTTTAAGAAAAGCCTTTTTTACTGTGAGGGTGGTCAAATGCTGGAACAGGTTGCCCAGAAAGGTTGTGGAGTTGATTTACACATTTTGGGACTAAAGAGCTAAGAATACCTGCTAACTCTTTTTTTACTAGTTATCAGTCATAGTCACATGCCCTTCATATTAAATGTTTCCTTAGTTCAGTATTTTGAAGGCTTTAATTACAGGGAAAATGTCATTTGATTGACTAGAAATACAGATTTTGTTTGTCAGGAAGTTAAGAAGGATGACCAAAGGCAGAGTTTGACTGACTGCAGTAGATTATTTTGAAATTTTCCATTCTTGTCACCTTTATTCAGTTCAGTAATCGGTAACAACAGACTAGATCAGAGGACATTCTCTGTCCCTGAGGCCATGCAGTGAAGTATGATGTGCATATGTACAGCTAAACTCTCTTGCACCTTCCTGTCCTTCTAATGCCACCAAACCAAGCAACTAACCAGGGTGGTTTTACCTTTACTGGGAAGAAGCCCTGGCTCAAGTATTCCTCCAAGCCATGACCAGGGTTTGTCAGGAGGAGTGATAGTGGGCACAAGCCAAAACTGTACCAGCTGTGCTGACAATTGCACCAAGAGCAAACCAGCCCAGACTATACCATGTCACTGCTCGAGTCCATCCCCTGGTCCTGTTGAGTTTGTACTTCATAGTTGTAATCTCTGATTCTGACTGATCTAAATATGGAAGAACTTTACTAGTACAGTTCATTTAAGTTGGTATAAAACTAGGGTAGGTACCATCTTGGTCTAAGTAAGAGAGGGAAGAAAACCACATCACCTCCACTTTAGGTGATACAAGAAGATATATCATGCTGGCTGATGCTGATAAGGGAGCTAATGTTCCTTTGCACTACTGCTTCCCAGCAGTTAAATCCACACCTGAAAGCAAGGGTGATTGAGACAGTAATGGTGGCGGTAACTATGGCATGTTTATTCACTTGTCTAGTAAATTATTTTGTGAAATCAGGCTCCGTCATTAAAGTCCAATTGTTAGAAAGACTTCTTGAGAGAAATGCAGTAGCTACACTTCAAAAATGGAAAATATCTTTACAAAAAGAAAATCTTGACAGATGAATTTGGTTTGTATTATGAATGTGTCTTTCAGAAAATTTGATTTCCCATTCAGCCTCCTCACTTTTAAGGAAGTTAAAATATTTTCTCTATCACAAAGGATGGTGATCGAAGTGTGCTTTCATGGCAACAACCCAAGGTTCCCATAATTTTCTCAAAAATGTTCCTTTTTTGAAGCATATATAAGCTTCACAGTTTAGAATAAAAAAAAAATCGCTTGCGTGTATGAATCAGAGTATGTAAATGAACATTACATAAACAATCAAATTTCAAATAATTTAAACTTTAGTTTAGGTTCTTTATATGTGTAGAGTGCATTATCCTTAAGAAAAATACATGCTTTATTATATTTGGAAACAAATGTATTAAGATAATGAAATTTTAGCAGAAGTCACAAAGATTGTACAACATACATGTTTAATACTTCAGATTCTTTATAAATTTTATTTCTGTTAAAAAGTTTATCATGTTTTTAAAGTATCATTCTTTAGAATATTGATTACCAAATTGCCACATAGCATTACACATAGCAGATTTACAAACACTGATATAACAAACCTCTTCCTGTTTTCATTGTGCATGTATTTTTTTAAAGCTAGAACTGCTTTAAGGAAGAAAAGCTTTCAGACTGCACCATTTTACAAAATACCAGATTAATTCTCTGTATGATAACAGATCTACTTTTTAATTCTAAAATTACCCATCTTTATCTTTTCAAAGTAACTATGGAGGGTGCCGGTAAATTGAGCCTCAGTCTGGCAGAGAATCAAGAGGATTCACATAGAGCAAGGCTGGGCAAGCAAGTTTTGTAATTCTCACGGTAAAAGCAAAAAACATGTACCTGGTTTGGTTATTGCAGTCTGCTCTATCTTAATTTTACATAGAAAGCTTTGGGACAGGGACCAGTTGTCTTTCAGTTAGTTGCAATTTATTCGGAAAGTTAAAATACGTGTGCAATACTTCAGCAGATAATAGACATCTCTCAAATGTATTAAATACCTTCAAGTGTTTAAAACATTTTTTTAAAATTGAATTGTATTTGTGAATTCTACTCTGCTGTGAAAAAAAGTCATAGATTTAGCTACCAGAAAAGTTGTGTTTTGGTGAGCTTGATTGGTAATTATGAGATTGAAAATGCTTTAACCTGAAATCTGAGATGAAGCACACTGAATAAAGATTATAACTATATGTAGTATTCCATCAGTACTGCAAAAACCCATCTTTTTAGTTTAATCTTTTTTCCAAGATGTCTTGGGAGTATTTTAATTTCCAAGGATCAGGGCCCATATAGTACACTTTTCTTGCATTGCTTGCATTTAGAGGATAACATGTACCCTCTACCCTCCCATAAAGTCTGGAGCATTCTGCATGTTCTTACTTGTTTTCAAATGGCAGCCAAGAGCTGTTGGTTGGGGAGCCACTTTGCCAATTCAGGTGTAAAGCAAGGGGAAGGGAATGTGCTGCTTCAAATGCTTTAGACAACTAACTGACATTAGGTCAGTTTTGCAGATTCTGTAGGAGTTCCATTTAGTTTACATAGGGAGAACTGAAAAGACTGAAGTAATATTACCTATTAATTTAAGCATGAAAGTTTTTAAAAGGCAACTCCTGTACCTAATTTTCAGTCTCTCCCAATGGCACCCACACACACTTTTTCTCGGAAATGAACTATAACCCTTTCAGTGATAGTAAAATGATCCTTCTTTTTGCAAATACATACCTGTCTATACTAAAAAAAGGTACTAAACAGAGACATAGTTAAATGATTCCTTGCTGGCCTAGGTAGGCTGCATGATGTCTTACTGTATTTTACCATGATCGGCTGTACTGACGATGGATGCTGCCATTCTGTTGCTCTTTGTGCCCACACACAATGAACTCTGTGAAGTGAAATTGTATTTAGCTTCCATTTTTTAAAAAGGCTTGGATAACACGGTACTGCTGATATTTTTAAAAGCTTTAAGTAAGTGAAGAAATTCAACAGAATAAGGATGGAATTCATTCCACCTAATTTTATCTGTCTAAAAATTAAGTGTCTAACTGTGAGTTACAGCAGATATCTCTATCATCAGAGGAAAGAAAGAGGACTCTCTAGAGAATGATTCTGAGCTATCTAGTATGGTTATCTCTGTCCATGGGCTGCAGAAGGACTCTAGAGGACTGGCTTAGGCTGGTCTTGTTTGGAAAGGCAAATGCCATCTTTCTGTGGCTCGAAATGCTATGAATTGAACCATTGTAGAATGCATGGGGATCTGAATCTACAGGCTTTTCTTTACCATGTTTTTTGCTAGAACCTGCTTGTTCCAGTATGATACATACTTAATAAGCTTCCAAAAGTAGAGGATAATTTTGTGTTTATTATTGGAATTTTAGGCATATTGCTGGATAAACTGAAAATAAAATTTAAATTATTAAGTTATCTTTTTATGATTCATATCGTTAATCCACAGTGAGCTGTGTTTGGTTTTTTTAGGTGTGAATAGTTAAGTTTTAGCAATTTGCACCGAACAAGACAAATTATGTAATTAGTGACTTGTTTTTGTTATTAGACAGTCATAATTCAGATGACAGTATTTTGTTAGTGTGTTAACATTTCTCTCTAAACATTCGCATTCCATTCAAATTAACAAAGCAGTTTTATAGCCGTGTGTAAATTCCTACTTCCCAATGAGTCCAGCATTTACTTACTCAACCAAAGCACTACAGACCTTTACGGTAACATCTATCCCACCATCGTGCAGGCATTGTATAATTTAGATTTTCAAAATACTTTACAATCATTTTGAAACTTCAAATTGTGTAAAATAGTTCTAAAGACAAAAACAGGTAAGTGTATTGTTTGCAATAAGGGATACGCTTTTTTCTTTTAACTGTATAATGCTATGCAATTGTGAAGGGTGAAATTCTATCTTTGGATGCTGATGAGCAATTTAGGTTGCAGACAAGATCTATGTTATCATTGGCAGGGACAAAAAGGGAAGCTGGGCTCTGAACACTGGAAGAGGAAAAAGCTAACACTGAATACTAAATAAAACTGTCTTTCTGATTGATCCACACATTTCTGTAGCATGAATATTTTCTGTCTGTGAACATTTTTTATCTGCATATTGGGACGCTGGACAGTTAGTCAATTTGAAGAGTAAAATTTTAAAAGCAGATGATAATTTCTTGTCTTTGTGTTCTTTTAAATAGGAACAGATGTCTCAGGTGTTAGATGCGATGTTTGAAAAGCTGGTTGAAGGAGGGGAACATGTCATTGATCAAGGGGATGATGGTGACAACTTCTACGTCATTGATAGGTGAATTGCTGTGTCTTATTACAGCACAAAGTATTATGCAAAAGTCCATTGAAAAAAAAATATTTCACTACATACTGGTATTTAACTCTTACATATGTTTGCATGGGAGAAAGAAAAAAGAACACACGCGAACCAGTACAGCTCTGAGCTACGGAGAGCAGTTTTTGAAAGCAGGCAGATTGTTCATATGGAAATATGTCCCTGTCCTCCTTATGTATTGCTGGATCCCAAAGGCTGGTTTGTTTTGGGTTTGGTGGTTTCCCCCCCCCACCATGGAAAGAGATCTAACACAAAACACAATGGGAAAAGTTTTACAGCTCAATATTTGAAACCTTACTGCATTTCAATACTATCTGTAGACTTTCTTGTTCACATGAATATTATTAGACCTCAAGTAGCTAAGTCATTTAAAAAATTACTGCCTTCTCCCTCTACATCTCCCAAAGTCTTTACCTGTGCATTTCAAGCNGGTAACTAAGTAAAATCCTAGATATTGATTACTGTTGAATCCAGTGAGTTAGGAAGAGCGTTTACTTTGGCATCCTTCACTACTCTGTAGGCACAGGCTCCAGCCAGGCTGTCCCAAAACACCTTTTCTTATTTGTACCTTTAGTTTTAGGCTAACACAGTGATTTCTGAGGGTGTTTGAAGGGAATATTATGCTAGAACTCTAAAAGAAATGCAAAGGTTTTTGGTCAGTCTAGATCAGTTTAACCAGCCAGTCAAAAGAGGTGATCATCCC
>VYZW01002363.1:1493-13966 GCA_013401315.1 Balaeniceps rex | reverse complement strand
CAGTAGGATTAATTCTAATTGACTGGGATCACACAAAGTTTTTAATGGAAAGATTCAGTCATAGGTAATCCTCAAATTAAGGCACTGCTGGTATGCAACTGCAACTTCACAACTGAAACTAGACCAAACGTTCAAAGCTTGCATGGGAATATAAAGCTACCTTTCCCCAATTTAATAGGGAAGCCTCAACACAAAGTCCTATACTGTACTTTGTTATGTAGATCATGCATCATTACGACTTACTGATATCTGCAGAAGGCTATTCTCTCTACTCACAGTCAAAACTAGTAACTCGAGAGCAATCTCCGTGTGAACTATATTCCAGAAATTATGACGACTTGCCTTCAAACGTCATAACATGAGTTGGTAGGACTGTTGCGTAAAGACAGTACAGGGTACATCAAGAGCATGTGTTCCCACAGAAGTTCATAGCATCCAGCTATCTGGATCTAGAATAATCCAGAAAGTTACTGGATATGTTAGCAGCCACTGCTGATCTACAATGATGACATTAAAGCCCACTTTGAATATTTTTATTTGGGAATTGCTTCTAAGACTAGCAGTATTACCAGTGATACCCATATATCACAATCACAGTAGAAGCACGTCTAGAAAAGAACAGTTTAAGAAGAAAAACAAATCATTTATTCTTACTAAGCTTTTCTGAAAACTCTCTACCTCTCCCTGGGGGGGGTGGAAAAATTACAGTAAGATCAGAGACAGCAACAACGACCTCAGGCTAACAGCTCTGATTAACTGTAAGCAAACATGGGTTACTGCTGTGTCTGATGAGATAATAAGGCAGAGAGCACAGTGTAACTGCCTTCAAAAACTATCACTGCAAACCCAGAGTTCTTGGACTGGTCTCTTCCAGAGAAGAGGTTAATCTTGTGGAAGCTCACTCAATAAACACGTCAGCGAACAGCCTGGTTCCCTCTCAATACACAGAGGGAGCCCCAATTACTATTATACAAGTACAAATGAAGCAAGTTAACTTTGTGAGCAGCAGCTCACACTGGCCCAACATTCACAGGTTCTGACGCTGCTTCACATTAGGACAGGCTTTAAAGAGTGATGGGTCTCCAGATGAGGTGGCTTCCAGCAAAAGACCGTATCAATTTATACTTTTCTCTGTCCAAACACAATTTTCAACAGTGATGGTGTGCAAAGGCCTTTTGCAATGAAGAGCTTTGTCAATGCTAAACTTTATTTCTAAGTACATAAGTTCCCACTATGAACTACATTTCCAAATGTGAAATCTGATTTCACCTATCACCACAGAGGAAACCAATGGTTTCAGGCATAGAGGCAAAAAACCTCCCACCATACTATGAGCAACTAGCCAAACAAAAATTAACTGCTATGCAGCCTAAGCTTAGTTTTAAAGAACTTTTTTATTGCTCATTTCCAATGTTTTGGCACATCCTGGACTGAGGACATGCAGAAGAATACTTTTTTCTATACAAAGAGAGTTATCCAGCCCCCCCCAAATTATGACCTTAGAAGAAAGGCTAGCACAACAGTCCAATCTGAAGACAAATTTCAGACTCATAGGCAAGATCACAAAAATAAGAATATGAAGAACCCTCTTACTGGTGTTCATCCACTTCCTTCCAAAGGTCTCCAAGTAAGTCAATAGTAAGAGAACTGGTATAAAAATCAACTAGTAGCATCATCCTCTGAAAACAACTGTTTAACAGCAAAAGTATAGTTCTGTTTCCCAAATCTGTTCAATTGGCAGTCTGGGAAATGTTTTAAGAGTTGACTAGTTACATTTGAATAAAACTAGATCTGCTTTCCTCCTTGCTGCTCACGGTGATGAAGTTTTTGGGGGGGTAGCTCTTAACTGCAGATGTAATTTGTGGGGAAAACCAGGGACGTAGTAAGTTAATTCACCTAAAGGACAGTGAACAATGGGGTTTTTTTCCCAGACTTATAACACACAACAATGCAAGGCTCCAGCTCAACTCAACAAGCTTGAAATGGAAGAGACAACAACTTTCCAGGTAGTACTTAAAGATTTACCAGTTTTAGGTAGAGATTTTCAGTCATGGGTCTACAAGTGCTTTGCAAACAAAACAGCAGAGCCATAAGGTAGACATTACTCCTGTTCCAGTGACAGAGGAAACAAGGGAGACATTAAGACCTAGTTTTGTTTCACTCATCTGAGGTGCTCTAGATGTAATAAAAAGAGAAAAACAGGAAACTCGAGAGCGAAATTCAGCTCTTAAATGGGCCAAGCTGCTCTCAGGAGGTGACTTCTCTTTCTACCAAAAAAAAGGGAGCCTAAGGCAATTGCACCTTTGTTTTAGTTAGGAGGCTAAAATAAGGTGTATTGAATCTGAACTCATGGGACTTGCTCAGAAATAGGCAATGAATACTCACCTGCGCTAGAAAGAAAACACAAGATTTCTGGCTAAATCCGTTTATCCTCCCTGGCAGAGTATTTTTTCTTACTGTAGACATAAGTTCTCCTTGGCAATACAAGACCTTTTATTTATTGCCTTCCTCATTATAGGTTATGGGTTACCTTCATTGTGGTTCTCACAAATATTCCAAAATTCTGCAAGCAAAGATGTGATGCGTTACAGCTAAGCTGACCTAATATCCGGCTACTGTGGAAAGGGGTCTGCTGCTTAATCTAAAAATAACTTTTTTTCTGCCAATTCAATGAACTGATCCAGATTACCACAAGAGTTATAAGAACACTGGTACAAGGTCAGAAGTAATGGCAGGGGGTAGCTAGAGAAAAATAAGCAGCACTGACCCTTTTTATCACCAGCTAGAATGTTAGAGCATCCTAGCTATAGCACAAACTGCATTCTCACCATTCTGGTAAACAGGAAAAGTATTTTCACACACAGGTAAAGACAATTCTTAAGTGATCTGCCATATATCTGTGTTGCCCAGGAGAAGTATATAGAATCATAGAATGCTTTGGGTTGGAAGGGACCTTTAGAGGCCATCCAGTCCAACCCCCCTGCAGTGAGCAGGGACATCTTTAACCAGATCAGGTTGCTCAGAGCCCCCTCCAACCTGACCTTGAATGTTTCCAGGGATGGGGCCTCCACCACCTCTCTGGGCAACCTGTATATATACCCTCCAAAACTGCCACGCTAAATACATGTACTCTGATGATCAACGGTACATTAAGCAGAGATCAGACACTGCAACAGTGGTCTTGCATAAACAGTCAGCTCTATCAGATTCTGAACAGCTTGACAGTGAAGACCACTGACAACCCTCAGATGTGATCCTCTGGTGCCAACTACATTTCCAACAGACCTTATTAAAAAAATCCAACATACTTCATAAAGGCAACACAATAGTACAAATGAATATATGTGTCCATAAAAGCAGACTAGTTAGGGAATCCACCATATTTTAGTTTTATCAGTAATTTCTCTATTCCTAGTCTTATAAATGCTCTTATTTTCTCTTATTTTCCTATTTTCTCATTAACATCACACCTGAAAATCCAAAAGAAACTGCAAGCTTTAGAAGCATGTAAACTAGAGAGATATTAAAATACTATCTCAAATAAACTAGTAAGTGACATATCTTGCAGGAGAGTGTAACATGCAACCCATAAAACTCCAGCTAAGCAACTGGTTTTCAATCTGAATTAATTCAGAGGACTTGGGCTGCAACCAAAAGCAAAAATGGACACTTTGGTCTGGTAAATTACCATCTTGGTGTATCTCGGATATTGCAAAGAATAGATAATTTACTATGCTTTGCATACACAATGTAACTAGAGCTGCCTCCCCTGTAGACTTTCAATAGGGTTTATAATTTAGCAATCAACTGAAATGATGACATTAACTACCACAGTTTTAATAAAAATATTTGTATGCTGCAAGCCAACATTATGAACCTTCAAAGGAAAAGTAGTGCTGGCAGGAAGTTTCTACGTTATGAACTGCGAAGGGAAGCAACTAACTTGTTAAACAGATGCCTCTACTATCTCATTTCATCTGATAAGGTTCCTAGTTTAACATACACCTTAGGCAGGAGTGCTTTTCTTTATAAATACATTGCTTGGAAGGGAGTACAAGGTATTGCAGAGAACTGAAGCAGTTACTAAATGCAGCTGTGAGCATCTGAAAACTCCCATTGCTGACATGAATAGCTCTGCAGTATAGCCTAGCCTCGAACAAATATGCTAGACTTCTGGAAGCTACTGGAAAGATCAGAAAATTCCACCAGGATTCAAGCAAATCTAAGCTGTACCACAGACACATAGTGAGGTCACAGGGATTCACTTGCATGGACTTGAAACTCCCCATCCATAATGAAAAAAAGTTCACATCCTAATCTTGTAACACTCTTAAGCTACGTTAAGTAACACATTCAAAGAGTCCAAAACCCTCAAAATAAAGAAGAAGTGAAAAGTATTACTAACACATAGCAGTACATTCCAATATTAAAACTATTGCTGAGTTGTGCATTACTGCTGATGATGCCTGGACAGGATACCTAGCCAAACAGAAGCTCTTCCACAACTGCTCCACTTTGCCTCCTCAAGTCCATCAATAACAGCACAAATCTGTTTGTGATATCACCATCAATTCCAGAAAGATAAATGTCATGTCAACATATACAAGGCTGCCACCACTAAATCACTCAGGCAGTGAAAACAGGCCAATTAGAGAAAGATGACTGTTTGTCCACGCCATCAATCCACCCAGTAATCTCCAAGCAATGAAGACAGCACTAGAAATAGCTGGCTTTTTTGCACAGGATCTGCAGGGTGTTAGCAGTCCCATATGGAAGTATTAGGCAGTGACTACCCGATGTGCAGCTGTCTCCAGCAAATATCACTTAACTCTTCATGTTTTTTTTCCCAATGATCTTAGTGCGACATGAAGGGGAAGAGGCAGCCCCAAAAGCTGACCAACATCAGTTTCTGTTGCTGGCAAACTCTATTTTACAGCTTCTACTCTTCTCTCAAAGGAAGTTAAGAGTATAAGCAAGTATCTTGGGGTATTGAAAGCTGAGCCAATATCGCTGCTTTTCATTAAGGTTGTCTGATACTTCCCATTAAAATATCTATTTCAACTGATATTGCTTTCAGACAATTTTCCTTGGAAAAACATTAAAATGAAGGTGGGTTTTGCCATTGCTGAGAATGGGTAGGAAAAAAACAAAATTCCTGTGCTTTTTTCATTGTATATTCATTTGTTCATTAAACTGCTATACTTTTTATTTATTATTTAAAAAATTATTCAGCTGGTGACCTATACTTGGAAAACTGTCTATGTATACCTTGCTTTTAGGAAGGGCTTTTTAAACAGGTCAGGCAACAGAGCTGCACTAAACTGCATTTTGCGCACACACTTGGGAGAGATTTTCAGCTCAAATTTAACTTTGCAAAGAGTCCACCTGCACTCAACAAACAGTGAGCTGTGAAAGGCAGCGCAGTACTTCCACTGCACCTGCAGCCGTGGGGCACAGCAAGGTCTGCTGGCCCTGGGTGCCTGACTGAATTGGGGTGTGTGGTATTCTGAACACACACACACACAAGCTTGCTTTCTCACTTTACTGTAAGCACACCGAGCAATTAGCCTTGTCTAGCAGCGCCCCAAGCTCCCAGCTAATCTGAAGAGATGTAGCTGCATCAGGGAGACGTGGAGTCTCATGATCACAGCAGCTGATCGTAGACACAGCTAGCTGGATTTTTTTAACTGTCTTCCATGGAGTCCCATGCAACGTTGGTAGCAAATGAAACACAATTTTTTTCTTGGCAAGACCTCTGACTTGTATTTTGCTTCCTGGGTGACTGTCTTGCGACTACAGAGCGATGAGCACTTACAGAACGAACAAATGCAACAGGAGTTTGACGAATGGATCATTTGACCTTACTTTCTTTGCTTCAACATCCTTAATAAGCATACCACCACCACCTACTCATTCAAATATTGGGAGGAGATGAACACAAACCGACAGCACAAGAAAGCCCACACAGAAGTAACCAATTTAGACTGCAGAAATAGTGCACAGCATAAAGGCACAGGGCCACACACTGAACAATAAAGAGAAAACAAAATATTCAATAGCTACTCATTAAGGAAGTACCATCCACCCTGTGCAGTAAATGAGTCTGTGGAAGAACTAGTCTGTAATCATGAAATTAAAGACTGTCTCATAATGCATATGCATAGGCAAATTAAGGCTGCCAGAGAAAGGCTGTTTGTGCATTCCCTAACTTTGACTGACTGACTTTGCAACTTTAATAATGCACTTCTAATATAAAGACATTTAAATTTCAAAAGCATTTGTACACAAATTAGGTACAGCCCTCAGATTGCTGGCGTGATGCCAGCACAGCCCCTGCTGCCATGCAAGCTGGCTGCTGCTGTGCTCAGATACAGTTTTGGTGGAAATAAGAGTAGAGCAGAGCGTGCGAGAGTGCGTGAACGGTCGGGCAGCGTTGGGCAGGGCGATGGTGCTCTCTGCTGGGTGAGCAGCAGCAGCACAAGTGCTCTGGCATTAACGCTAAACCGCTCGGCTACTGGGCTACGTGCAGGTGAACTGCTCCTGGCCCGAGTGGCTGACTTCACGTATACCTGGACGACATTCTTGACTGACAGACTTTACAAAACACACATTCACGCTGTATTTCACGTGTATGAATCAAGTGAAAATTCAGCCTTTCTGGCCTCTCTCATGTTATTTCTGTGGTAGAAGCTGTTTGAGGAGGTTTACTTCTAGCAACAGTAGCTATGTTGATGTTAAATACAGAAAAACTTTAAAAAAGCGCTTCCTTTTACCATGGAAAAAAAAAATCTCATGCCTGCATAATTTAGAGAGACTTCTAGGCTAAAATGGTATTTTGGAAAACAGTTAATGACTTACTGCAAGTCTGAACAAACACATGCTCTGTGGGAAGAAATAATTTAAAACCAGATTATCTGTTATCATAAAAGCTGTATATTTTTGTGTTTTGTGCGGAGTGTTTGGGTGAAACTCTAGAGAGGGGACAGGGCAAGGGAAACGAGTGTCAAAGGGTTTGAATTGCTTTCTTCTACTTAGTGCACCATGCCTCAGATGATTTTCTCCTCACACACACCTCCCTCAATCACAGGACACCTTACCAAATCTTAATGCCTTGTTGAGTTAAGGCCTGCAACTGTTGCATTTTGAATAAACTGATGCAAGCATGTTGACACTGGAGAATGCTGTACTCTACAACTCAGCAAAAAAAGATGTAGTTCCAGTTCTTGATCCCTTAGTACCAGTGCCCTGCCATAGTACTCAAACTGCATGCAGACATGTTGGTGAGATGCTGCTATCTGAACTCTGGAATTTTGTACTTGAGGAAAATATTAGTTATGGAAATACAGAACAGCAAACTCGAAATTTGAGTTTAAAATGCACTCATAAGGAAGCCTACTATTTCCTGATAAAGTGGAACAGGATCACAAAATCCTTTTTTCTCTTTTTTTGGAGGGAATCACTGGAATTGGCAGAGCACGCCAGTCTGGCAAGAAGTCAGGACTATCTGGACCTTCACGTATGTAATAGCGAATCAGAAACCAAACCTTAAGTTGGAAAGAGAACTTGAGAGGAGTTTTGGGACAGAGACATTGTTTTTAAGCATCTTTCTCTGAAGTATCTCATACTGGCCAATATCAGGGACAAAATACAAAACTAGAAAGATCACTTATCTGATCCTCTAATAGCGGAGATTAAGAAAACAGCAAAAAAAATACACATGGAATTAAGAGAGAGCAGAACCTGACCTCTCCAGTTGAGAATAGTGGGTGAGATGAGCAGTGTTACAGCTCATAGTGCAAAAAAACTGTGTGTGGGAATACTCTAGGGATATTTTAAGAAAAGGAGGAGGATGAGAGAAGGCGATTTAAACACCTCAAGAACATCTATGAACTCCCTAGGAGAATTCCTCAACAATCTTTTCAAACGAATCCAACCAAAAGACCTGAATGATTTAAAAAGTAACCTGTAACTCTTACATAGAAAAATGAAACAAAACACAGGGAGAGAAACTTAAAAAAAAGGCAGTTGCAAAAAGCAGAAAAAAGTGACACTGACCTCAAGCCTCTTTTCAAGTGACTCTATCCTGTCTTTTTTGCTGGCCAAGTTAGCTCTTGTGTAGCGGCTCTGTCCAGGCAGGTATAATACTTGGCTGTAACATTCTTCCCACACCTGGTTATAAGCTTCACTTGAGAGCTCTCCATGCCCCATTCCTTGCTTTACCACTTCCATCTCTTGTGCCAGTAGATCCTGCGCCTGTTGGAAATGATGAGAAATAAATTGCAGTTACAATACACAGGATACAAGAAAATTCCTCTTGTTTTCAATCCTTCAGCGTGCAATTCACAGGGGGCAGTTTCTCTTTTCATACTAAAAGCTCACCGTCAGGTTAAGCTAACTATGAAATCTAACACAGATGCTGTAGATTATAAATGAAACCCAGGCTAGAAGGCTACTCACAGCACAACTATCCCTCATTTTATATAATTTGGCCAAACCTGACATCACTCTGCTGTAGCTAATGAAAGCTGTGGCACAGCTAGATACTTCATCTTGCTGCAGAAGAAAAGAGATAAAAGCAAGGACCTTGAGAGGAGGGAGAAGTGGACAGACAGAAGCAGCTGTTCTATGAAACAAAAATCACTTCTCATTTCCTTCTGCTTGCCCTTCTCCACGCAACCTGGAAAGTCAACTCTAAATATTAACGGGTGAGCTGTATAAACTCCATTGCATGAAATACTACTCTGACTTTAACTAACACACATTCTGTTGCTAGACTACTACTAGCGAGATATGAGCATTTGGCTGTTTCCAGTTTAGTTTACAAAGTCACTTACAGTGAACTGAAAAGATTCATGTTGTTCTCACAACTCTCAACATTTCTGACAAAGAGCCTGGCCCACAAAACTACATAGGCACCCAAGTTCTTCCAATTTTTGTAAATAAAAACCTAAAATACCTTTGCCAATCTGGACTTCATTGGTTTTAAGTGCATGCCTTCCCCTTTCAACAGGATTTACATGTGCACCACAAATTTCCATATCAGCAGTAGATATCTCACTACAAGCAGACATATGTTTTATAACAGCATTGCCCAGGAAGTAATTCAGGTAACACCAGATTAGATGATTCCAGGGATACCGGGGAAAGGAAAATTAATTACTTGTCCTCAATGGTCAAGGCAGATAAAATAAGAGTACTCTAACCACACCTAACAAAGTTAAATCTTATAAAGGTTCACTTTCAATTAGCCTCTATTTGTACACTGTGAGGAACTACGTAAGGCTATTCAGTTATGGCACCAAAACAGCTCCACAGCTTTAAGAGCTCAGCACACTGTGCTTAGCACCACTGCTAATCCTTCCCATGAGAGCCTTACACATCAGGAAAAGAAAGGAGCATTTTATGAAAGGATTTTAGTAGGAAGATGTTCTAAAAACAAATGAAGAAATAAAGCAAAATAAACAAGCCCCAGATGAGAGCGCAGAGATAGGAAAACTTCCTGGTTTGAATTTGATTTTAGACAAAGAGGGAATATTACGCTGAATGTGAAGAGAGCAAGCAGGAGCAAGGATGCAAAAAACTTCTGCCCATCAGTTAGGAGACAAAATTTCCAGGGACTCTGAAGAAAGTTTCCAGACAAAAACTACTGGACTGTGTAATAGTCTCTAAGGGAAGTGATAGAAAACCCAATTCTCATTGCACTTGAAAACAACCAGAGAAAGCACTCAGAGAGCGTTCCTAAGGGAACAATCTGACACTGGCAGGACAATGAAATTCATGATCTAACTGTATTTTCCATCTTTAACTTCTCCTGCTCAGAAATCTTCAAGTATAATTTTTCATTTAACAGCAAATTGGAAGTACATACTGTTCAGTGTTTCTCATTTTAGGCTCTTGATTCATTGGTCAGGTATGGTCAAGGAGACGGATTTAAAATCTGCTTGTGTATCTTTAGAGCCACTTTAAAGTAATAGGGGATTTAGGTGTAGAGATACCACAGCTATTGTCAGAACGCAAGTCTCAGATAGCAGGAATCTGCACAAAACAGATGACTTGGTGGCACGTGATTTTGTCCTTTTCACTCATTTTTATTCCTGTAAGCATTTGGTCAAAGGTTACTGGCACAACTTCACAGGTGAAACTCTTTCAAAGAGCTAACCACAGCACCGTGTGTCTGAACCATCCATCTGTCACTTGGCAGCAAAAGGCAACATCTGTAGCTGCTTAAATAAATTAACAACCTGAACCAGAACCCTTGGTAGAGGACTGCTATTTAACTTGGGATTACAATGCAAAACAGGACAGAGTGCCCAGACAGCCTACTCATTTCATCCAGCAACAACCTATTCTGCCTATTCAGTGCTTTTTAACCAGGTATGTTTTAAGATCAGTTGCCATAGCCCAGCAGGGTCCGCACTAGCACAGCTCTGTTGGATCAAGCTTGACAAGCATAATTAAACAACTTGATTTGCTGCTTGAGGTTATAAGCTGCTACCAGTACCATATTTAGTCTGTGCTGCTATGAAAAAAAATGCTTAGTAATTCTGGATTAACAAGGTATACAGGCAGCAGAAGGTGGATATCACAGCTAGTTAAAGTCTCAATGATTTAACATCAATTTCCAGAAACAGCAAAGTAGAATTTGGTAACTGTTGGCATATTATAGCTCCTATCCCTACTTAAAATGAGAAGCAACCACAACACAGTCAAAAAGGAATCTAAAAGACAGTGTCTCTGGACAAATACAGCATCCTCATCATTCTGCCGAGTGCCTAGATTAACATTAGCTTCCAGAAAAGAGAATGTGCACTTAAATTATCCTCACAGCTCTTCATGCAACTTCCTGAAGATCTCCCAACTAAATTCTGTGCAGGCTTGAATCCACCTTTTTTTGCAAGGTTACAGGACCATGACATAAGAAGACATTAGGTCACTGGTAATTAGGCCATACAATTCTCACCTTCTTGAGATCCTCTTTGGAGAACTTCTCATAAGGATTTTGTTCCAAGTAAGCCATATGTTCTGCATTGTTGCTTCCAAATCCTGCACCTTTCCCCTTCTTACCAGTAGGCTGTTCTCCAAATGGGTGGTGTAAAAGATCAAAATGAAGCATAGTAATCATCTCTTTCTTTATTAGCTCTTCACTTTTCTGCAAGTCTGTTAGAGGTGGTTCCACATTTAAGGGTCTCAGTATTGTTTCATTAACCTGCCCAGGAATTAAAAAAAGTTCATAAACACCATACACACCAAAGACCACATCAAATTCACATACCCCCACCTGAGCATGAATTTTATATATCAGCTAAACCATGCAGAACAGGTGCCAAAATCCCTTGCGGTGTGACACACACAGCAATCTGAACACCCAACTGTGCTTTCATTTGTGCATATGAAATACCTCATGACAATTTCGCTGTGAAAGTTTCCCGTAACGCTGAAATCAGCATACTCAAATAAAGATTTCATTCTCTCATGATCTACCTAGACTGCATTTCCACCTATAACAGTTAACACCTTTACTTCTATTTTTTTTCCTTAAAAGTGAATTTTGTTTCCACTTACTTCTGAGGGCCGTGGTAGATTCTTCTGAACAGCTTTGTGCATTCTCTTCAGTTCCTTTGCACGCTCTGCTTCTCGGAGAGCCTAGACAAGCAAGCTAAGTGTTACTCCAGCTACTGTAATACAATCAGATGCTTTCTACAAATGTATGTGATATAAAAACTGATTGATTACTGCAGCAAAGATTCCTTAAAGTATAAAGACTTCACGTTATGAAGCCAGAGCCAAATAACAGGTCACTCTCTCTGTGATGACATTGTAATTTACTGCCCCTACAGTAAATGGGAAGAGCACAGCAGACTAACTCCAAGAGAAGAGATATCCTAAAAAGTAATTTCCAGACATCAAATTGTCCTTCAGCCTCAATCCCAGCAGACTTCATTCTCTACAAATTTCTCTACATCAGGTTTGACATCTGCTCTAACTCTCCAGACAGGAAATCCACCAGGAAAAGACAGACTCTTAAATTTGCAGCCAGGACTCTATTGGTCCTCTTCTATAACATAAAGTAACTACTTCACTAAAACACTACTCGTGAAAGTGTAAACACATTAGATTTCTCCTCACATTCCACTTTCATGCAATAAATAACATGAAAAGGCAGTGTCGTCTAAAACTTCAAAAATGATAACCAAGATCTTCCATGTTCTAATCCCAGCCATGTCATGCCTTCATTTGAAAGGCACAATGCTATTCTCTTGTATGATATTACAACGAAGTTACTTTCTCTATTCTACACACATAAATTACCTGTATTTATGCAGACTTTTTATTTGTGTGTGCATGTATACATGAGACATGCATATAAATGTATATCATATGTTCCTCCCCAAATGGGACATGCTAGGAATGAAATTCTGGGAAACGCTTATCATATTAAAAGATATCAGAGCATAGGATTTTTTAAAAATATT
>VYZW01002287.1:0-19784 GCA_013401315.1 Balaeniceps rex | reverse complement strand
CGAGCCCGGCCCCTGGCACCATCTAGCGGCACCGCGGCGCCCGGCCCGGGGAGGCCCCGGGGTGCGGGTCAGCCCCGGGGTGCGGGTCAGCCCCGAGGTACGGGTCAGCCCGGGCCGGCCCCGCCGGTTCTCCCGGGCCCGTCCCGCCACGCCAGCGTGCCCCGGCCCCGGGGGACAAACGTGTCGCGGGCAGGGGCAGCCCCAGCCGGGAAACCAGCTCGGCGTTAACGCCCAGCCCTCGGCGCAGCCGGGGAAGGTGCTGATGGCCCTAATGAAGGTGCTCGGCGGCGTCCCCGTCCCCTCGCCCGAGGTGCTCCCGGCCACGTCCCTGCGCGGGAGGGCGGCCGGTGGCCCCGGAGCGGCTGGGGCCGGGCCTAGGGAGCGGTGGCCGCCTGGATGGGAGCTGCTCCGTCCTCCTCTCGGGACTGGCGGGGGGCTCTGGCGAGAAGGAGCCGCTCGCTGCCCATCTGACGAGCGGTGGGGAAAGCGGCGGCTCCATGTCTCCGGCTCCGGGGTGGTGGCTGGTGGCAGGGGGGTTCAGGAGGAACTGGTCCCCCCACGACGCCCCGCCGCAGGGCCGTGACCTCCTGCGGCATCAGTACCAACCCCGGCTGGAAGCGGCAGCCTGGGCGGAGAGCCGAGACGTGGAGCTGATTTCCATCACTGCAGGAAAGCGACCCCACGGAAAGAGGAATGACGTGGGGCTGGTCCCCAGGTGGGGGGCAGAGGGAAGGGGAAGGGGGGGAAAGGGGATGGCAGCCATCAGTGGGGTCACCTTTTCCCCCACACGCCCCAGGACCTGGAGCCCCAGCTGGCCACCATCCCTGTCCCCTCTTGGGGCACTGGGTGAAGCCATTTGGTCCTCCCGGGGACTCCCGAGCAGGGCTGCTGTTTGGGGGTCCGGGGCAGTGGGGGTTGGTGCAGAGCCCCCCACCTCCTTGGAGAGGGGCAGGCTGGGGGGGAAGGACCCCCGTCCGTGGGCACCATGACCCTCAGCATCCTGCGAGCCTGTCCCTGCCCAGGGCTGCGTGGGGGGTGAGTGGAGGTGGCCGAGCCACCAGCACCCATGGAGGACAACAGGGACAGGCTCCGTGACTCCCGCTGTGCCCGGGAAGCTGTCCCGGGACCCCCTTCCTCCTCCTTCCCTCCTGCAGGCAGCGTCTGGCCCACAAAGGGTTACGCGAGGCACCCTGGAGTGACACCACTGCCACCAGCCCCGGAGCTCAGCTCCTTCCTGGTCGGATCCGAGGCTCGGTGAGTGCCTAACCCTGTCCTCTGGGATCTGCTGGCCCCGCTTCCCGTCTGGGGACGGGGACCCGGCCCTGCTTTCACTTGGGGAACCGGCCATGCTTTGTCCCTCGCTGGGTAGCTCCAGGACCCGGTGACCCTCCTGGAGTCCTGCCCCGATGGCCGGGAGAGATCCCGGGGGGGATCCTGGGACCTCTCCGTCACAGCTCTGTGCCCCAAGGGCTGGAGGACGTGCCTCCATCCTACTGATTTACACCCCGGCTGGGCCAGACCTTCCAGAGACCCTTCTCCCAGGGTGGGGGGTCAGGATCGGCCCATCGCGGTGTGGGTGGGGTTGGGTTAGAGGAGCTTAGGGGGGCATCGGGGACCCCGGTCCTGCACGGCCAGGACCGGACAAGGGACGAGAGCTTTTGCAGCGCTGGCTGAGACCGGGGCCCCCGCTGACCCTGGGACGGCTTCGGGGTCCCAGATTGAGGACCCCCGTTGGCAGGGGGGGTTGGGAAACAGGTTATGGGTGGTGGGGATGGCCGTGGGGCAAGGCTGGGGTGGGCAGGGTGCATCGCTTGCCGATAAGCGTTTCCTCCTCACCCATTGCTCTCCGCATGGTGGGCATTGCCGGCGGTGTCACCGGGCGCCGGGCACAGCCCCGAATCAGGGACCTTGCAGTAGGACGAGCTGCTCCGGCACAGCCCGGGCTTTGTTTGGCATTAAAAACCCCGGGAGATGCCGGCCACGGTGCGTGCGTGGGGCAGAGCGGGGCGTGCGGGGCTCCCGGTGCTGCCGGTGCCAGGCGCGTCAGGCTGGGCCGCGGTCAGCTCTGCCCAGATACTGCCTCTCCCGGCAGGGCCATTTCGGGTGCGGGCTGGTTTCTGTTGGGAACCGGCTAAGCCGGCTCCTCCGGCTGCCAGCCTCGGCCTTTGGCTCGGGGCAGGCCCTACGCCAGGTCCCCGGGGGCAGTCGGGGGACAGGACCGGGGCTTGGCGGCACCGTGGGCGCTGCCTGTGCCGGCAGCTGCTGCCATCCCCATGCTGTCCCCCCGGCTCCAGCCTGCTGCTGCCCACCGAGAGCCACGGGCGGCAGTGGGACGCAGGTGCGTGGCCGATTTGCGGCGCCTGGTGATGGGACAGCAGTGGGGACCGGCTGGGGACAGTGAGAGGCTGTGTTGGGTGGCAGTGGGGTCGGGTCTGGCACAGGGGATGAGCCGTCACCCTGGGGAGGGGGATGCTCTGGCTGCCCCACGATCGGGGTGCCTTGGACCTGTGGCTCACGTCGTGTCACCCGTGGGTGCCCAGGGAGCCCGTAAGCACTGACACTGGTGACATGGCTGAGATGGGACCCGCCGGTTCAGCTCACAACCGCCCCACCGCCGTGCCGGGGTCTGCTGTTTATTACCGATCTTACAAGCACCGGCACAGGACCATGGGTGCCACCACACCGGGGTCCTGCTCAGCCCCAGCCACCCCCGGGCACGCGTGTCCCTGTGTGTCGAGCGCCAGCGGGTGGCGGGTGGGTGCTGGGGCTGGTTTCGGTGGCTCGTGATGCGTAGTGGAAACCCGGACTCTGCCCTCGGCGCTCGCCAGCTCGCAGCCCGGCCGCCTGGGGCTATTTCTGAGGCCCGGGTGAATGATTACACCGTCCCTCCCCGGGGCTGCCGTGAGCCGGGTCTCATTTCGGGGGCCCAGCTGGCTGCTTCGGTGTGGCCCCGGCTGGGGGCTGGCCACGGAAAGCCCCCGAGCTGGGGCTGAGCCGCCGCGCTTGCCCCAGAGCTGGCTGCCAGCCCCAGCTTCCCCATGGGGTCCCTGCTCGGCATCGCCCACGGGGCGTCAGCGCTCGTCTCCGGTGCCCCCGGTCCCGCCGAAGCTGCCCCGCGGACGACTCCCAAAGGGGCCGTGGAGGTTTCCAGCTTGCCCGTGGCACCGATGTGGCGGGGCCCCGGCCGGGCTCGAGGGTGGCTGAGCCGCGTTGGGGAGCCAGCACGGCCGCCGGCACGGCTGTGCCAGAGCCTTCGGGCACCACGGGGCTGTGCGGGTGCCGTGGGACAGGGTGCTCGGGCAGCAGGGCCGGCACGGCCAGAACTGGGGGCTGCTGCCGCGGCAGAGCCGTCGGCCAATCAGAGACCCTGGAGATCTGCTGTGGCAGAGCTGTTGGCCAATCAGAGACCCTGGAGGTCTGCCGTGGCAGAGCCGTCAGCCAATCAGAGACCCTGGAGGTCTGCCATGGCAGAGCCGTTGGCCAATCAGAGACCCTGGAGATCTGCCATGGCAGAACTGTTGGCCAGTCAGAGACCCTGGAGATCTGCCACGGCAGAGCTGTTGGCCAATCAGAGACCCTGGAGATCTGCCACGGCAGAGCTGTTGGCCAATCAGAGACCCTGGAGATCTGCCATGGCAGAGCCGTCGGCCAATCAGAGACCCTGGAGATCTGCCGCGGCAGAGCCGTTGGCCAATCAGATCCTGGAGAGACTTGTCACGGTAGAGATATCAGCCAATCAGAATCCAAAGACGTGCCACAGCAGAGCTGTTGGCCAATCAGAGATCAGAGAGATCCACTATGGCAGAGCAGCCAAGCAATCGGTGCCCGGAGAGACCTGCGGTGGCAGAGCCATCGGCCAGCGGGACCCGGGGGTCCTGCCATCGCAGAGCTGCCAGCCAATCAGTGCCAGGGGATCGTGCCCACACCTCAGCTGTCGGCCAATCAGCACTGGGGAGATCTCCCCCAGCCGAGCTGCCGGCCAGTCCTCAATGGCGGCTCAATGGCGGCACAAGGGCGCCCTACGCCAGACCCGGCAGTGCCGGCGTGGCCACGGCCCGTTGTGCCCGCGATGGGCCATGGCCATGCCTGTGCCGTGGCGGTGGCCGTGCCGTGCCTGTGCTGTGCCGCGGGTGGGACCAGGGTGGGCGCTGGCAGCCCTGGGGTCGCCCCGTCAGTCAGGCTCATCTGTCCTGGGTGGAAAACGTTGGATTTGGGGAAAACCCAGGGAAACCAAAGGGTGAAGCCGGGGCCCCGGTGCTCCCGAAGCGGTTGGCAGAGCTGCCGGCGCTGCCGTCGTGCCGGAGCCCAGAGCAGGCGGGCGGGAGGGCACCGAAGCAGCACCCCGGGGTCTGCCGGCTCCTGGGAGGAGGGAGGGGAGTGGGACCACGAGAACGCTGTGGGCCGGCGGCCCCGGCCGTGGGGATGGGTCCTGACGTGCTCGCCCTGCGTAAAACCTCCCCTTCCGTGGGCACGCGTCCGAGGGGATGGGGGTGAACCTCCCGAGGGGGGGTTTCACGCAGCGTGGAGGCAGCTCGGGGTTCCAGAGCCACCTCCCACGCGGGGTTAGCCGGGGTGCGACACAACTGCAAATCCCGGTGACCCTGGTGGGTGCCCGGGCACCGCGGGGGGCTCTGTCCCCTGCACCCTCGTGGTCCCCAGTGCCCGTGGCTCAGCTTTGCTTCTGCTCTTTGTTGCAGCCCGAAGTGGGATTGAGGAGGGGGACAGCGGCTGCAAAGAGGAGCCGGAGCCGGTCCGCACCCCCGGCCGCCAGGCAGGGGCTGCCACGCCGACCGGCCACCACCGTCGCCCTCCCTGGCTTGCGTTGGCGGGCGGTCACCATGGAGGAGATGGTGATCTGGGAGCAGCACACGGTGACGCTGAGCAAGGTGAGCGCGGCCCGGGGTGGCCGTGGGTCGGAACGGGGGGCTGTGGGGCCTGACCCCTCTCTGCCCGTCCCTGCCAGGACCCTCAACGGGGCTTTGGCTTCGCTGTCTCTGGAGGCCGGGACCGTCCCAACAAGATGACCGGGGACACGGCGGTGGTCGTTTCGGATGTGGTGTCCGGGGGACCGGCAGTGGGCCGGCTCCAGTGAGTGCGCGGGGACGTGGGGACACGGGGGGTGCTCGCTGCCGGGGGGGACGGGAAGGGCAGCGAATCGCTCCTGTTGGGACAAGGCCAGCACCGCTGCCACCCTGCCCAGCTGGGACGGGGTCCCCCTGGGGCAAGACGTGCCCTCGCCACCCCCCCAGCTCCCCTGGCTGGGGGCTGCACCCGGGGCAGAGCCACGGCTGCGTTTTCCCTCCCAGGAGGAAGGATCACATCGTGATGGTGAACGGCCTTTCCATGGAGAACGTCTCGTCCTCCTTCGCCATCCAGACACTTAAAACCTGCGGCAAGATCGCCAACATCGTGAGTGTGCCCTGCGGCGGGACGGGGGCCGGCGTTACGCACGGGACCGCACCGTGCCCCGTCCCCGTCCCGGCTCCCCCGTCCCACGCACCCCGGGGTTCCCGTTTGGGGCTTGGAAATTGCTGCTGTAGAAACATCTCCTGGCGGAGAGGGCTGCACCCACCATCCTCTGCTTCTCACTTTCCACCTGCAGACACTGAAAAGATCGAGGAAAATCCACCTCCCCGTGAGCAAGAGCAGCCCCGGGTCCCCCACCGCGCCCTGGCGCTACGACTCGGACGAGGACTACGGGTCGCACGGTGCGGATCCAGCCCTGCACCGCTCCCGGGATGACCTGGACCACAGCCAGGGCTATGACGGGGACTCGTCCAGCGAGAGGAGCTCTGGCCACCACCGGGATGACCGCCGCCACCACAAGTCAGCGTCCCGGAACCGGAGGCGAAGCCAGGACAGCAGCCACTGGAGGCAGAGCCCCGGCAGCGGCTCGGATCGGAGGGGCTACAGCCGGCATCGCTCTGCCAATGGCTTCAGCCACGAAGGGGACACCGACGGGCTGGCCCTGGTGTCGGGCTTCAAGCGTCTGCCGCGCCAGGATGTGCCGATGAAGCCCATCACGTCGGTCCTGGTCAAGCAGAAGCAGAACGAAGGTGAGGCCCTCCCAATTCCTCTGGCCCGGGGTCTTGTCGCCTGATTTGTGGCCGCGCGTCCCCCCGGGGAGGAGGCGATGGCAGGGTTGGCGCCAGGGTCTGGCATGCGGCGAGGGGGCAGCGCGTGCCGTGCTGGGGGCACCAAACTCAGCCCGGGGTTGCAGAGCTCAGCTTTGGGGCTTGCTAGCGCCCAAGGGGAGCCGGGGCGGGCTTGTGGGGACGGTGGCGAGGGGAGACCTTGCGGGGGTCCTGCGTCTGCCTGGCTCCGGCACTGCCACGGGCTCTCTCTGGTGCAGAGTACGGCCTGAAGCTGGGAAGTCAGCTCTTCATCAAGCACATAGTGGAGAGCGGGCTGGCGGCGAAGGGCGGCTCCTTGCAGGAGGGAGACCTCATCCTGCAGGTACGGAGGCCCACGGGGCGCACAGCACTTGCTGGGGATCTCAGCTCCCCCTCTGAGGGCGGCCCGTCCCCGGCTAGCGTCACCGCAGGGGACGAGCCAAGAGCGTGCTCCTCTCGGCTGCCTGCAAAGGACGGCAGCTTGGCTGGAGGCAGCTCCCACTGGCGCCCGCGCCCTGTCCCACCTCCCCAGCCATCACCGGGGACCCCGTGCGGGCTCTCGGGGACCGGCTCCCCGCAATGCCGAGGCTGGTTGGTTGAGGCAGCCCCGCGGCATTCAACCAGGGACGGTGGCTTGTCCCGCTGCCACGGCGGGATCGCGTCCACCCCGCTGTCCCCAAGGCGCTGGGTCCCTTGCCGCGTGTGCGTGTCCCCGCTGGGGGAGCAGTCCGCCCCAGGAGCTGTGATGTTCAGGGTACGTCAGGTGAAACGATGCTTAAAGTATTTGGGGAGGAGGAAATGGAGGGAGGGAGATGCTTCGTTTGCGCACCTGGGTCGGGCAGACCCGTGGCTGCTGGGAACTGGGGCAAACGGGAGGGATTTCATCCCAGCGATCTGGTGGGAAAAGCTGCGGCGCCTCGGGGAGATCACAGCCCCACCGTCTGCTTGGGGCCTGACTCCCCGGCAGCGGTCCGGTGAGTGGAAGGAGAGCGCTGGGCCAAGGTCGAAGTAAAACTGAGCTTCAGGCAGCGTCCGAGCGCGTCCCTGCAGCTCCTGCCTCTGCGCAGGGCCCCCCCTGCAGCTAAAGGTGGGCGTTAATTAGCCTCGCTAATTTGTTTTCCTGCATGCAGGATGAGGCCCCGCTGGGAAGCAGCCAGGAACGGGAGCGCAGCCCAGGACGGGCCAAGCCGTGCGAGCTGGGGCCGGGCTGGAGGGGCTGGGCAGGGACGGGGACGGCGGCAGTCGGAGCATCCCCTTTGAGCGGGGCTTTCCCCGGGGCGGCTTTCCCCGGAGCGAGCGCCCTGAGGCCTCCCGCTCTGCCCCCTCCAGATCAACGGGGTGGCCAGCGAGGACATGTCCCTGGCTGACACCCAGCAGCTCATCGAGCAGACGGAGGGGACCCTGACCCTGCTCGTCCTCCGGGACCACCGGCAGTTCCTGGTCAACATCCCCGACGTAGAAGACAGCCAGAGCGACAGCTCCCGGATGGATGGTGAGGGGACATGGTGACGGGGCCGGGGACCAAATACACAGCACGGGGACTGGACGGTCACTAACGCGTCTTCTCTCCTGTTGCTGCAGATATCTCCGACATCAACTCCGAACTGCCCCATCTGCCATCCCCCGAGACCTCCCCGCGACCTCCAGCTGGTGCCAGGCTGAACTCGCCATCGTAAGCCCCGCTCTGTCCCCATGAGCCCTGCTTTCCCCCGTCAGATCCCCCCGTGTTCTCTGCCTGCCTGGAGGGGCTGCTTCTCCTCCACCCCGGAGCCACCTCACCCTGGAGGTGGGACTGCCGTTTAGTCCCCAGCTTGCTCCGCTGTCCCCGCTGCCCGCTTGGCGCTGCCTGCCCGTGCCCATCCAGCGCCTGCCTCCGTGACCTGCCTAAATCCTGCCCCAACTTTGTTCCAGGGAGAGGAGACGATCGAACAGGGACCCTGCGGCCGACACGATCATGGACGACGCTCGGGGCCCTGGTGAGTGAGCTCAGATCAGGCCGGGGGAGCCAAGGGCACTGGGTGGGCTCCGGGCTCCTGCGTGTCTGAGCTGGCAGAGCCGTGCCAGGTCTCCCTGTGCCTTGGTGGCCCCGGCAGCGGCCACTGCCACCTCCTGGACCAGCCCTCCTTCCCCGCAGACCTGCTGGAAGCCGTGGAGGGCGATGGCTGCCGCAGCCCCCCCGCCAGCCCCGCTGCCCGCAAGGACGGGTACGTCTGTGAGAGGCGGTGGGGAAGGGCTGGGGGAGATGGGGAGCTGCTCCGGCACAGGGTTGGGGTCACAGGGCCGGTGACCCCCTGTGCCGTCCCCGGCATGTCACCGCCGGGCTGATCGCGGCTTCCCCCGTGGCAGGTACAGCGCCGACTCCAGGGTCGTGCACTTCGTGAAGGCCAAGAGCGTCGGGCTGCGGCTTGCCGGCGGGAACGACGTGGGCATCTTCGTGTCGAGCGTGCAGGAGGGGAGCCCGGCCGACAGCCAGGGCATCCGGGAAGGGGACCAGATCCTGCAGGTACCCGGGGCTGGGAACGGCTCCGAATGCTTCTGCTCCTGGACTGGCCCCATCCCTCTTGGGTCTGATGCCCCCCCGGGGTTTGGATTTCTCCTGCTGGGCATCGTTTTGGGTCAGTGCTGGTGCCCATGGCCCGTACCCGTTGGGCTGGCTCTGCGGGCACTGCCCGAGGGGACGGTCCTGCCTCCGGCACCATGCTAACACCCAGTGGGGTCCAGGCACCACCTCAGCTGGCCCAGAGACCCTCCCCAGCGTTACCAGGGGTTGTGGCAGGCACTTGGGTGACAGGGACTAGTTACCTCTCCCACCCTGCCCTGGGCACTGCTGTCCCTGGGACCCCCGCTGGCACCCGTGCCCTCCGTCCCCGTGTCTAAGGGCTTTTCTGCCGCAGGTGAACGACACCAGTTTTCAGAACCTGACCCGCGAGGAGGCCGTGGAGTATCTCATGAAACTGCCGCCGGGCGAGGACGTCACGCTGTGGACCCAGAGCAAGCAGGACAGTGAGTGACGACCGGACTCATCCTGGGCTTGTGCCTCTCCATCCTCTGTCTCTTCTGAGCAAGCATCGGAGCTGCTGGACTTGCCACGGCCCTTTCTGCCCCAGCAGGGTGGTCCTTCTTCCCCACACCTCCGTCCTCCTCCTCCAGAGATGTGATGGGAGGGGACCAGACCGTCCCGGCCCTGTTTGTGCCTCGGCATCCTGGAGCACGGGGGCTTTCTGGCACCGTGGCTCAGCCTGGAGAGCATGTGTGTGCTGGGGGGTCAGCTCCTGCTGTTCCTCCATGCCTGAGAGCGCCATGGGAGGAAAAGGGGTCCCCAGGGCTGCTGTGGAGGCTCCCGGCCAGCCCAGCTCCTTCCCAAATCCCTCCAGCATCTTCCTCCTCATCCACCTCTTCCCCTGATGGTCCCTCTCACCCTGGGCTCCAGTTTACAGGAAGATGATCTCGTCCAACGTGGGCGACTCATTCTACATCCGGACGCACTTTGATTTCGAGAAGGACACACCGTCGGGGCTCAGCTTCGTCCGTGGGGATGTCTTCCACGTGCTGGACACCATGTACCGGGGCAGGCTGGGGAGCTGGCTGGCTGCGCGCATGGGCAGGGACCTGCAGGAGCAGGACAAGGGCATCATCCCCAACCGGAGCAGGTAGGGATGGAGCCAGGAACGGCCCCAAGATGAGCAGAGCTGGGGGGTGGCTCCCCAGTGAGGTGGGGACATGGGCAATGGGTCCAGTAAGAGGCAGGGCAAGGGCTGGTGGAGCAGTGGTGGGAAGCGTGAGCCGGTGAAATCCTTTCTCAGGGGTGATGGGGCAGTCGATGCTCTCGTTGGCCAAGGTCCCGGAGGGAAGAGGCTACCACAGCCTCATCTGGCCATGCCACCGAGTGGGGACGCCAGCTTCTCCTGTCCCACTCGTCAGAGCCCGGGGAGACAAAGCGGGGGGTAAATCCGGAGGCTCCAGGTCCTGAGCCCTTTCCCCTCCCAGGGCCGAGCAGATTGCCAGCCTGGAGTCGGTGCTGAAAGCCACGTCTGGTGCCAACCCCTCCGGGGCACGGGCTGAGTTTTGGAAGCTGCGGGGCCTGCGGGGAGCCAAGAAGATGCTGCGGAAGAGCCGGGAGGACCTGTCCGCCCTCACAAAGCAGGGCCGCTACCCGCCCTATGAGAGGGTGGTCCTGAAGGAAGGTGGGCACCAGGGCTGTGTCCCCATCACCCAGACCCACCCAGGGGATGTGGGCCCTGGGGCTGCCCTGCTGTGGGTGCTAGTGGGCTCCGCTCTCCTGGGAGGAGCGGGGCGAGTCCCGGGCCCATGGGCACGTCGAGGAGCGGGGCTGTGAGCTCTGCCCTCGCCCCCAGCCTCCCTGAGCCAGTCTGTCTTGTCCTCACAGCCAGCTTCAGGCGGCCGGTGGTGATCCTGGGCCCCATCGCAGACATTGCCATGCAGAAGCTGAGCACGGAGCTGCCCGAGCTGTTCGAGATTGCCCGTAAGTGCCCCCCACGCCCGGGGGGGAAATCGTATCCAGCAGCCGGACCCTCAGTGTCCAGGACCTGTGGGAGCTCTTCACCTGTGGCTCCATCCTGATCCTGCCTCATTGCCCCCTCCCCGTGACACCCCAACACCTTCCTGGACTCATTCACCCTCTCCCCAAGCGTCATGGTACCAGCCGGGCCCCGGCGGGACACGGGGCCGGGCACGGCCAGACCCAGCCGGGGGCTGCTGGAGATGCCACGTCTCCCCCAGCCCCTCTCGATGTCTCCGTGTCCTGCAGCGAGCGTGCCCCGAGACGGAGCATCGTCCAAGGTCATCAAGTTGGACTCGGTGCAGCAGATCGCAGAAAAGGTGAGAGACCCTTCCCATGTCATTGCAGCCAGCTGGGCCAGCGCCTGGGGGGGAGCCCACAGCCTCCGTCCCTGTCCCCAAGCGGGGCTGATGGCCGTGCCCTGCCCCAGGGCAAGCACGCCTTGTTGGACATCACCCCCTCGGCCGTGGAGTGCCTCAACTACATGCAGTACTACCCGGTGGTGGTGTTTTGCGAGCCTGAGAGCCGGCAGAGCATCAAGGCCATGCGCCAGTGGCTGGCACCCGACTCCAGGAAGAGCTCCCGGTGCCTCTACGCCCAGGCCAGCAAGATGAAGAAGTACTGCAGCCACCTCTTCACCGCCACCGTCAGCCTCAGCAGCAACGCCTGGTACGAGGCGATCAAGGACATCATCAGGACGCAGCAGAGCCAGCCCGTTTGGACAGCGATGGAGCAGGTACGGGGCACGGGGGCCCTGTGGCAAGGCTCAGGCTGCTGGGGCTGCAGGCAGGCGGTGACGGGGCCACGCACCCGTCCCCCCCACCCCTGGGGTCCCAGGTCTCTGTCATCCCCACCCCACAGGCAGATGTGGCACTGGACGAGAATCTGGACCTGCTGAACCCGCTGAGCACGGCAGCTTCGGGCTACCTGACCTGCGACAGTCGCGCCAACAGCGACTACGAAGACACGGACGGCGAGGCGGGCGCCTACACCGACGGCGAGGCGGAGGACGCCTACGACCAGCCTGGGCTGGCCCGCTCCTCCGAGCCAGCGCAGATGTCCCCAAGCCATGGCCTGAGCGAGCAGGTGGCTCCCCCCGTACTGGTACGAGGGGCTGGTGGGGCAGGGTGGGGGGTGGCAGTGCCCGGCTACGGGGGCCAATTCCTGTCGCCTGTGGTACAGGCAGGGCGTCACCTCCAGCTGCTGCAGGGTGCAGCTGCGCATCCATGCCCAGCTCTGGTTCCCCATGGGGGAACGCAGCCCAGCCCCAGGCTGGGGCACAAATCCTGCCCGCACCTCTGACACCCATCTTCTGCTCTTTCACAGGCGACCGAGCAGCAGCAGCCGGGCCAGCGGGGCCAGCGCCACGACAGCATCAGGTACCCCGCACACCAGGGCCAGCCTGGGGGTGGGGAAGGGCCAGCGGAGCCATCGGTGCCAGCTCTGCATGGCCTGACCCTGTCCCACCGGCTGGCAGAGCCATCACTGTGGCTTCTCATCTCGTCCCCAGGGAATACGAGCACGCCGCCGTGAGGAAGAGGTTCACACGGGCCAGGGATGACTCAGACCAGGACGAAGGCTACGAGTGGGGCCCGGCTACAGACGTGTAGCAGCACCGCTGGCCTCTGTCCCACTGGGCAGCCGGGCCCCTTGGGCCAGCCCTGCCGCAGCCCCACGCCACCGGGTCCACGTGACTGTCCCGGTAGTGCCACGCAGCACCCCGCGGCCAGGCTGGGTTGGGCCTAATCCTGCTGTCCCCCTCACCACCCAGCACCGCCAAGTGCCTCCTCCCCCCTTTTGGCCACGGCCGCTGCTGCTGGAATAAAAGGGATGTTTTGATCAGGACAGGCCGGTCCCTGGCAGGGTGCAGGGTGGCCTTGCTGGGACGCAGGCACCCCTGCAGCCGCACACCCTGCCTGCTCCGAGAGGCAGCGGTGCGGGAATCGGGCTTGGGTTGTGCCGAGGCCTGGCACCGCAGCAGGCTGAGGGTGCGTGCCCCAGAGCTGAGCCTCCTCTGCTGCAGCCCAGCCAGGGCTCCTGAAACGCAGCCTCCCACATTCCCCAAAACTTTTATTTTTTTACATCACCCAAGCACACGGGCAAAGTCAGGTTAGCGCTGCCTCGGCCGTAGGGACCCAGAGACCCACTCATGAAAAGACACATCACTGGGGCTGGTCCGTGGGGCTCATGCCCCCAAGCTGCCTGGGACGTGGGACTGGGCAGCGCCGTGTTCCCTTTCGCTGCGCCGAGGGCTGTGACCCAGCGCCCTGGCAGGCTGGGGCCGGGCTGTGTGCGCAGAGCGGTTAAAGGCAGCACCAGGGAAAAGCAGAGGTAGTTTGCCAGCTCGGTGCAACAGGTCCAACAGGGAGTTCGTTTGCACCCAACAGGCCCCTGGCAAAGCCAGGGAGGAGGAGCGGGTGCCAAGGGCGCTGCTGCCCTTAAGGCTGAGTCTGGGAGCTGCCGGCTCTCCCTCAGGGGTACCAGCGTGCACCCACACGCTGCTGTGCAGGGTCAGCGCTGCTCTGGGGCCGTGCTAGGGCAAACCCCGGAGCTGTGCTTCCAGCACCATCCCCACGCGGGGAAAGGCACCATCGGTGAGTGTAAAAGCACTATCTGTGGTGACTGGGTGGGGCGACCTTTAACGTGGGGTCCCCTTCTCCTCCTGCCAGCACCAGGCCAAGGCGAGGGACCCTGTGAAGCAGCAGGACAGGCACTGTGCAGGCACCGTGAGGCAGGGAGGGGTGAGTGGAGGGGGACGAGGTGCCCAAACCGTGGCACCATGGGCCCTGACACTGCTCAGCTGGGTATCAGGCCCCCAGAGTCTCCCACTGTGTCCTGAGTAAAACTTCCAAAGAGGCCCTGCTGGGGACCAGAGGGCTCCGATGAGGGTGCTGGGGCAGGAGGCAGCGCCTGTCCTGCCCTCGCAGCCCCGGGCTCGCTCCTGCCCGGCCCCGGGCACGTGCAGCAACAGCCGGGCACGGCCAGCGGCTCAGAGGAAGATGGGCTGCTCTTGCCCGGTCAGCAAGCGGTACGTGGAGGCCGGCATGGTCTTGATGTGGACCTAGGCAGAGACGCACAGATCAGCTGGGAGACACCAAACCCCGGGCTGGAGGGTGCTGGGGCAAAACCCTGCGCCCAGCCTGCTCTGTGCGCAGCCGCAGCTGCCCCGTGGCATGGGGGCCCTGGCCGTCACTCAGCCCGGGACCGGCTCACCTCGCTGACCGCCTGCGTGAGGATCTGGATGATCTTTTCGTGGGGCGTTGCCACCACGCTCTGCCCGTTGATCTCGATGATGCGGTGCCCCACGCGGATGCCACCTCTCTCTGCGATGCCCCCACGCATCAGGCTGCAGATCTGGGGAGCAGGGAGCGCTGCTAAGATCAGAGCTGTGCCCACAGCCACCACCCCAAACCCTCTCGTCCATGCAGGCTCTCGGCAAGAGCTCTGGACTTGGGTGCTGTCTCCTCCAGCCCGTGGGCACGCAGTGAGGGCAGGGCTGGCCCTTTGCATTGCTGCCACCGGAGCGATGTGCTGAGGGCGAGGGCAGCCTGCAGGCTTTTGTTCCCCTGGCTGACGGAGAGCTCAGCTCCCCCCATCCACCCATCAAACCCTCGTGCTCCCATCAAGCCTGGGCTGCAGAGCCAGAGCTTCTCCCTGGGGCGACAGCTCCTGTGGGGTAACCACATCTCCAATACTATTGGGAGCATCGGTCGGTGCGCGACGCAGCCGTGTCACCCCCTCCGCTGCCCACCCACCCCATCAAGTCCCACTGCTTCTGGAAATGCTCCTCTCTGCCTTTCCAACGCAGCCACTGTGGAGCCCAGAGCAGGGAGTGGCTGGGGCACTGGGGACAGCAACAAATGTCACTACGGTCATGACAAGAAAGCCAGGAAGAAACCACCACCCCGAAAGCAAACAGCTAAGGAGCACCAGGGAGGGAGATCCAACCGCCGGTGCTGCAGGAGAGCTACGAAGAGTCTCTTGCTGTGGCACAGCAGAGCCCCGTAAAACCTCAGCCCTGGCAGGCACAAGGGGCGCCGGAGCTGTGCGCTCGTCCACGTGGACACAGCCAGAACCGTGGGTCCCTCTGCCAGACGGGCGGCTGAAGCCCTCGGCTCACCCCGGGCTGGCTCCGCTCCTGTCCCCAGAGGCACTCACCACGCCGTTCTCAACACAGAAGCCCAGCTGGTACTTGGAGTCGGGGCGCCGGATGACAGCCGTGGTGACAGGGGGACAGTGCACAATGTTCAGCGTCACCTCTGTCTGGTGCTTCAGCTCCTGGAAGATGGGATGGGGCTTTGTCAGACTTTGGAGAGCTGTTTGGCGTGGCTGAGAGGGGCAACGCAGCCACGATGCTCACGGGAGGGCTGAGGGTTAGCAACCTGTTTTCAGTGGGGAAACTGAGGCACACAGAGGGATTCTGCCGTGCTCAAATTCAGGGAGAACTTATAAATCCAGTCCAAGATGTCCCACTCTGCCCCTGAGGCCACACTGTCCTTGCTTTCAGCTCCCTCCTGCCCAGGAGGTAGAAGATGCAACTGGTTCCCTCCAGGACAGGTGCCTGCCTCCTCACCCACCCTCCTCCTCGGGCAGGGCCCTGCCCACACCCTGCCACAGCAAGTTTAGTCCCCAGCTTTGTCCCTGCCTTGTCACATCCCTTCCTCCCAAGGACTCAAGAGCAGGGACTGTCGCAGCCCACAGGACACATATGGCCCCCCACAGCCTCCTATCGCCCATCTGCCTCCAAGCTGGGAGCACCGGGGGGGACCCGGCATTACAGACACCCCCAGACACACTCAGGCCGGTCCCCGTCTCTGCCAGCACTCGCCCTCCTGCCAGGGTGGAGGCAGGAGGCCACCGCAGCGCAGCCCCGGCTCACCCGGATGATGCCCTGGCAGGTGGTGAGGGGCAGCCCCACCAGGCTCGTCCCGTTGACCGACATGAGGCGGTCCCCGATGCTCAGCTCGCCCGACCTCTCCGCGGGGCCCCCGTGCATCAGGTTGGCGATGACCACTGTGGGCAGGATGGAGCCCCAGCCCGACTCCACGACGGCGATGCCCAGGATCTCTCCCTTCTGCTTCCGAATGCAGACCTGGGGGGCGGAGCACAGATGGGTTACGGTCACCCGAGTCATGGGGCATGTGTCCCAGCCCCAGCACGGGTGTCCTGGGCTCACAGCCAGCTGGGATGGGGCCCAGTTTTGTAGGGAGCACCCCAGCTGCTCAGGGAGCCACGGAGGGGACGACACAGAGGCGCCAGCGGGTACCCCACACTGTTCCCACGCCTCCAAAGCAGCTCTTACGTCCTTGCAGTTCTCCTGCCGGGAGAAGTGGGTCAGCTCCGCGTTGTATTGCTCCTGGTCCTCGAGGGCACGGCTATACTGGCGAGGGCTCAGCTCGCTCGGGTCAATGCTGTTGGCCTCCAGGAAGCGCTGGTAGGCCACGCCGAACGCCTGCCCGATAGCCTGAGCGATGATACGGGCCTGGGGAAAGAGAGGGCTTGTTCATGCCCATGACCAACGGTCTCATGGCCAAACTGGAGCCAACAGCTGCCAGTGCCCTGTGGCCAGCACAGGCGCTGTGCCCTGGGAGCTCCAGGGCATCCTGGCTCCTTCCCTGCCTGAATGGGCCCCTTTACGGTGCCAGTCCTCCCCCCTTTTCTTGCTGGGCCCCTCTATGTCGCAGAGGTGCTCAGGCTGGGCTCCTTCCCTCTCTATGTGCTTGTCGGGAGCCTCCAGCACAGAGACCCGGAGTCCCTGGCCATTACAGGACAGGGGACAGGACCCCAATGCCACCCTGCCCTCCCGAGGGACCAGGGTGTCGCCTCACGTCGGCCGAGTGGAAGACGTGGCAGATCATCTTGTAGAGCCGCTTTTCCTCCGCCACCTCCGACCGCTGAGGCAGTTTCCGGCGCGCCATGAGCACCACGAGGGAGCCAATGTCGGCGATGTAGGAGATGGTCTGGAGGGAATGATCCATCATGGCCTCCTGGCAAGGGGGACACAGGCAGAGACGTTCAGCCCTCCCCAGATGGACCCTGTGGGCAGCCCGTGAGCCAGCCAAGCACCGCCACAAGCAGGAAGGGTTTGGGTTCAAACACCACTGTGCCCGGACGCAGCTCAAATGCCTGGCACACGGTGGGCAGAAACCACGTCTACGCTAAAAGGCACAAGCAGCTCCTTCGATCAAGGACTCATCCGTGTCTCTGGGTGCTGCCAGGGAACAAGACAGCTTACTATAAAGCAGAAACTAATCCTGAGGCAAAGAGCTACCGAAATTTCAAGCCTAGGTTCCCTGGAGCTTGGCCTGGGAACCCAGCAGCTCCCACGGGGCGCAGTTTGCATGAGAAGCCTCGTGCAGCCATGCAGAGCGCTGAGGGTCACGACGCGTCTGCGTGGGATGGCTGTGGAGTGACATGTCTCCTCCCAGACACGTGTCCTCACCCGTAGGCCACCCTTGGGCACGACCCCACTGGTGTGGGTGCAAAGCAGAGATCCCAAGGGCAAACAGGAAGGTTTCAGCAGTCCCAAAACCACGCGGGTGCTCCCGTTCCCCGCTCACCTGAGTGTCAGCCGTGAGCACCTTGATCCTCTGTGTGGAGACAAACAGATCCACCTTCGTCATGGGCTGGGACTCCCCCTCCGGTGCCTGCAGAACAAAGCACCCAGGAGAGGTCACTGCTGCTGCCAGGACTCCTCTGGGTCCTGCCCCACAGCCAGGAGGTCCCCCCGGGCAGGTCCTGAGCGCTGCCCCACGCCCACGAGGGGCCAGGCTGGTGGCAGTCATGCCCCCCTACCCTCCTGCACCTTGATCCTGTCCACCGCCTCCTGGGCCTGTGCCATGCGGACCCTGGTCGGGGGGTTCCTCTCCGAGACCAGCTGCGTGGAGCCCAGGTACTTTGCCCCAAAAATCACACCGTCCAGCAGATCCTCTGGGTCACAAGGGCCTGGAACTGAGGCATCGGGAGGGACTAAGCAGGGGCTGGTCCCCCCCACTCTGAAAACTGGGGGTACCAACTCCTGCTGCCCGTTAGCTGCACTCCTACACAGGGCAAAGCAGCTCAGCGCTTGGGAGACAGGCTCCTGGCATCACCGGGGGACCAACTCTGACCCCAGCTTCCCCCTTCTCTTGGGCACACCCTGGCACCCCTCTTTCTCCCTTCCCAAGCCTGAGCATCCCCATTTGCTCAGCGAAGGGCGAGCTGGGATCGAACGAGCCACCCGGAGTCTGCAGCCACGCTCCCACCCTGCGTGGGCGCAGAGCCGGGTGCTCCCTCCCCAGCTGGGACCCCTGGCCACCCCCGATTCGGGGTCAGAGCAGGAGGCGGTGGGTCAGGACTCCTGGGTGCTTTTGCTGCTCGAGCATAGACGCAACTCACCCTCTTTGAAGGCTGGGCAGGAGGACGGGGGTTCCCTGTTCTGCAAAGCAACAAGAGAGCAGGTGAGGCTCTGGTTGGGATCCCAGGGATTCAGCCTGCCTGCCCCACGGCGAGGCTGCCCCTGGAGCACCAGGATAGCGAGGGCACAGCGTACTGAGGCTGGGGGGGGGGCGCGCAGGGTCCTGGGGGCACAGGGTCCTGGGGCTGGGGGGCTGTTTGGACCCACCAGCCTCTTCCCCAGGGCATGCACAGATCAGACAGCCATGCAAGTATCCCCCACATTCAGGGGAGCAGGAGCCAAAGCCAGCACCGAAGGTCTCGTCTGAGCACCCCAGAAGCACGAGGCCCTGTAAGACCCGAGAAAAAGACATCCCTGGCCCTCCTCTACCCCCACCCAAAACCCCACGAGGGAGCAGAGCCAAGAGGCATGTCCTGGCTCGCTGTCGCACTGTCGCAGCCCACGTGCGATGCACTCACGGTCACACCGCCTTGGGGTGGCTGCTCTGCCTCTGGGGCTGGAGCGGGAGGCAGGGCCACCCAGGCTGGCTCCGGGGAACCGTCCCGATTGCCCTCGCAGGCGGAGTCGACCTCGCAGAGCCCCTCTCCATAATACCAGCTGGCAGCAGGTCCTTCCTCTGAGCTCTCTGGCCTCCCCAGCCCTTCAGGCTTCTCCACAGCAACCAGTTCCTCCTGAGCCTGCAGCACCTCCAGGTTGGTCCCGGCCAGGATGTCAGAGCGGGCCAAGGGTGTCTCGGCGCTGGCCTCGGGCAACCCCCCCTCATAGCACAGGAGGCTCAGCAAGTCCTCCCGGTTGGCCTCGGCAAAGAGCAGGCCGTGGCAGGGCCGGGAGCAGGCCGAGTGCTGGGCGCAGCAGGGCCGTGTCTCCAGGCCCCGGCCCATGGCCACGTGCAGCGGGCAGGGCCGGCACTTGCCCTGGCACTCCCCGTAGCTCCGCTGGGCCTGCTCGCCTGCCAGAGGGGCTGTGCCGGCGCTGGAGGAGGGCAGCGGGCCCTGCTCTGAGGTGGGAGAGTGGTCACAGAGGTTGGGGTCGAGGGTCTTGAGCTGGGCCAGCAGGCCCTGGATCTCTGAAGGTTCGTCCTCTGCATCCTTGGCCCACTCGGCCCTGCCCGGCCGGGTGTCGGCCTCGGGGACCTCATCCAGCTCCATGCCCGTCAGGTCACCACTGCTGGGCGCTCGGGGGCGTCCTGTGTCCTGAGGGGTGCTCCCGGCGCTGGGTTTCCAGTCGGTGGAGCCCCGCGGCCCTGCGGTTGCTGCCTCCTCTTCCATCTCTCTTCCCAAGTCCCTGCAAAGCTCAGTTTCTCTGCCCTCACCTCCTTTGAGGTCCGAGGCTGAGGCAGGGCCCGAGCTGGGCCCCAGACCCCTCCGCTGACCCTCGGGGACGGGCAGGTCCTGCCCGGAGCTGCAGCCAGGGAGCAGGGTGATGAAGGGGGGCCCCTCCGGCTGCCCGTCACCCACACGGCGCTCCGGGGCGCCAGGCCGCATGGCAGGCCCTTCCTCCGTGTCCATGGCCGGCGGCTCCGGGGCCTCGTCGCTGCCGAGATCAGGGGCGGAGGGCGCAGCCGCCTGGAAATCCATGCTGCTCTCCATGGCGTCGCTCCGGCCCGCAGCGCGGGGGGGGCCGCCCTGGGCGGGGAAGGTGGGGAGAGGGACCCGGGGGGGGGCCGAAGGGGCCGGCTCTCCCCGCTGGCGGCCGACCGGGCCCGGTGCCGGCGTCCAGGGCCGGGGCCAGGCCGGGCCGTGCGGACTCGCTCGCT